>CM057812.1:70111973-70124473 GCA_030067965.1 Latrodectus elegans | reverse complement strand
TGTAGGTTAGTGTCTAACTAGTCGTGTGCAAAAACTGACCATTGAGAAACAAACATAACCTTAAGCGAAAAATTGACATAAGTCTACCAACAGTTTCTATGTTTTTCAGCGTTTCGCAATACTTTTCATTTATCTTGAAATATTTTTGTTTTTGAATGCGTTAGTGACTTTTTAACTAAAAACACTGCCTTCTGAATCTTTGTTGTTAAACTATCCAGAATATCTGAAGATTATTTATTAATTGTTATTTAATATTATTGTTATTTCTTTCTATTTCTCTCTTTCTCTTTCACAATATCTATTTTGATGACTATTTTAAGGAATCAACGAAAGGAAAGTGATACTGGAAATGTATTCCGTAGCATTTTGTTTCACGTTATTACATTTATGAAATAAAGAGCACATAGTGCAATTATATTTTAATATGTCAATAAAAATACACAATGTAGAGGTAATTATCAAACTAACGAAAACACTTAAAATAAAACACTTTTCGGGTATTAGATCGCGCTACATTACGCTCCAAATGGTGACACTTTAAAAAAGGTCACCCAGTATTAAAATACCTATTCATAAAATAAATAAAAAAATGAGTATCAATTATGGATTTTTAAAAACAAACACACTTATAAAATTTACAAATCATGATTGTTATAAGCTATTGTTCAGTAGAAATGTGACATTCACAGTTATATTCAATTCTTAAATAAGTAAACAGTTAAAGATTTTATAAAGTTGTAGTTGTTCATCCCCCTTGGCTTTAATAAACTAACAATAATAAAGAAATAATAATAATAAACTAATAATAATAAAGAAATAAAATTTTCAATACTAGCATATGAATATCATTCAAGCATAACATAATTAAGTCCGAAACATAAATTAATCATTACTTTCTAGAGCTTATAATATTCTACACAAAATCTTATCAGTAAAATATTATTAATGATCTGTCCATATTATTTATGGCAAATGAATAATTAATTAGCCGCAGAAGATGTTGTTCAGAAAAGTAGACATTGCATATAATGGTGTTTGTTCAAGTTCATATATTATATAAATTTTAAATATGCCTGCATATTGAATCTACGAACGAAATATAATTTATTTGCAGTGTTAACGACAATGTTAAATACATTGCTTAGAGGAGTTCTTTATGATAAATTGAAACAAATTTCTAATGAGAAATTTGGCTGATGTGTCATAAATATTGCTACTGAAATAGTGAAATTTAAAATTAGAACTCCTTGACTGCATGGCAATAAAACAATAATGCCTTAAATGAAATAAAATTTGGAATAATTTGAAAAGCATTATTTTTCAATTCCTCTTTTTTTAATTAAGACTCAGAAAGAAGGATATTTACTCTGAAATTTCACAAGAAGTCTATTTTTGCTCAAAAAAGAAATGTTTGTTTTCATTTGCTATTTGTCAAAGTAATTTTCTTCCAAAATAATTTTCTTATTATTTATTACATTTTTGCCTGAAAATGAAGAAAGAAATTTTTTAGCACGCGTATTTAAAATTTTTTATAAAATTATGCTTCGAAATTATTGAGAAAGGAAATTATTTATAATTTTTTTTTCAATGGCGTTACGCAGCGGGCTCCTGTGAACCAAGTCACGGATGCGAATAGCATTCCCCTAGCCATACCACTACAAATCCATTTATAGGATAACCACATCCATACATCATCACAGAAGAAAGGACAGAGAAACAGAAATTAGCTCCCAACCGAAATTCGAACCCGGTACCCACAGCTCAGGAGTCAGGAGCGCTAATCCCACAGCCAGCGGTCGGCAAATTGTTTATAAATAAAGTATTACTAACATGATTACTAGTATCATATTTAAAGAGATTTTTACACAGAATGAGCAGATCTGAAATGGTTAGAATTATGAATTTCAGTTCAGTAGATTGTGGGTTTGATTCCCACCTTGGAATCGCAATTAATGAACGTCAGGAAAATGCATCTAACTTATATCATGAAACAAAAGCTATTCTATTTACATTACAGTGCCTTTAAGTATAAATATACTTAAAAATGAATTACTTAATACAAAACTGAAAAACTTTAGAGTTACGCAATCATCTAAATTATTTTAGATATATTATTCGACATCTTGTACGTATACCTATTCACACATATTTGTAAATAATATTCTATTCATCCCAATGTAAAGAGAAATTACGGATTTGATTTCATTACTAATCTCTGTTTGATAATTTGGAGTGTCATCCTTTTTTTCTTCCACGTTTGTGTGGTAGTCGAATTTATTATTCAATATGAAACTGTTTTTTATTTAACACGAATATAAATTTCATTCACTTTGTATTTGTGGAATTGTACCTTCCCTTCCAAAAAACAATAAAAACATAACTAATTATGTGAGCAAAACCCAAATTAAGGAGTTGACATAACTCTTGATCATTATGAGTATTTTTTCCCCTCTCTCTATTAACAAATATTGAATTTTAATAACTTAGGTGATTTCAGGAATATTACTATTAGTTTTAATGACCGAAACTATTGATTGGACATATATCGACGTATATATGTTTTTATATATGAACTCCTGCTAATGTTATGTTACAGTTATGGTGGTAAATCCTAATTATGACAAGTTGATAGCTGTAATCATAGCATGGTGGTAAGCTACATCGAATCAAATAGATGGAGCTTAACAATATAACATGGATCATGGTGGAAAATTCTAATTATGACAAGTTGATAGTTGTAATCATAGCATGGTGGTAAGCTACATCTAATTCAAATAGATGAAGCTTAACAATATAACATAGATCATGGTGGTAAATTCTAATTATGACAGGTTGATAGTCTTAATCATAGCATGGTGGTAAGCTACATCGAATTCAAATAGATGGAGCTTAACAATATAACATAGATCATGGTGGTAAATTCTAATTATGACAAGTTGATAGTTGTAATCATAGCATGGTGGTAAGCTACATCTAATTTAAATAGATGAAGCTTAACAATATAACATAGATCATGGTGGTAAATTCTAATTATGACAAGTTGATAGTTGTAATCATAGCATGGTGGTAAGCTACATCTAATTCAAATAGATGAAGCTTAACAATATAACATAGATCATGGTGGTAAATTCTAATTATGGCAGGTTGATAGTCTTAATCATAGAATGGTGGTAAGCAACATCTAATTCAAATAGATACACCTGAACAATAAAACACTTCTTGACTGATCGTAAATTGTGTGTAATAATTGTTTTAGCATTCTATTATCATGATTAACTATAATTGTTGCAGGATTTTCTGTGATATTTTGAAACCTACAAATATAAAAGACTGAGTTTGCATAAGAAGGAGGGGAGCATTTGTACAAGTGTTCTTTATTTGAGTGTCCCCAAATATAGTTATTTGACTTTTGATTTTCCATCATAAATAAAATTATGAGCAAAAAATTCTTATTAACATATGCAGAATGAGAAACTGATATATAATCAATAAATAAAAAAAATAAAAGTTGCAAAGTAATATTGCTATCACACATTTATTTATATTTGCAAACAATCCTATTTGATTCGGCTTATAATATCTACGTTGGGTGCGATAAAATAATACTTTGTTTATATAAAGACGAGATTTTTTTTCTGGACATTCTAGGTTTATTTGTTAGTTATAATTAAGTTCATTAATAACTTTTAAAAATCACTTAGCAGCAAGTGGAAGAAAATACTTAACTTGATGTAGGATTTTACAAAAAAATTGTTCGTTTGAAAATTGTATGCCTTTTCAAATTCATTTTTCTAATTTTTTTAATTGGAGTTATTTTTGATTACGAAAGAAATTACGAAATTTATATTGGGAATATCCTTTTCATCAATCGATCGATTTTTTGATAAAAGACTAATGCGATAATTAGATTAAGATTTTATAACAACATTAAAGTCATTTCTTTACAACATAAAATTGAATAAAAAATTGGAAGCAAAATTATATAATTGTCAAAAATATATTAATGACTAGAGAAAATATGCAGGGAAACATCTTGGTTACTTGAATAAATAAAATGGTTGTTTGAATTTTTTAACTTAAAGAAAGATAGAGCTTAAAATTAGATTGATGAAGATTCAAACCATAAAGTTTGTGATTTATTCTAAGAGGATTTTCCTGTTCTTGATTTTCTAGGAAAATGTGAAACTATCTTTCTAAAATAAGGGGTAAAATAAATTAGAATATGTAAAAGAAAGTATTTTTTATACTATCAGGATTAGGAAAATATATTTTATTTTTCCCGTTCCTGTTTTATGCAGTTCAATTTTGACTCCGAAAAACTGAGTTTTTACTTTTGAATTTACAATGACGATTTTTTGTTTCCTTTTACTTTTAGAGTTGAGCTCTGATATTTAATTTTGTTTCATTAAAATAAAAAAAGAATTTTTTTTTGCAAAAAATGGAAAAAAAAATTGTATCATTATATTGAAAATGTGTCCCAAATGATAAGATTTTATTTCAAAAAGAAATGCTTCTCTTTTTTTTTTCATTTTAAAAAGTAGTAATTTTATGGAACTGATATATTTTTTTTTTTTGAAAATTCGGTTGAGATGATTTAAGAGGCAATATAATAAAATAGAAAATATTAATATATGCTTTTAAAAAATATCTTTTATTCTAACATATTTATAATAAAGTGGGGTTATTAATTATTATAGAATTTATTTGTATGAACATATAGCACATTTTTTGAATGAGTAAAATAGATAATATCTGAAGATAATATATTTAACAATGATTGATATTTCTGGTTTAAAATCATTAAATTTTAAGCACATACGAATTTTAACAAATTATTTATTTTAGGTTCAATTCTTCCTAAAAATGAGTTTGTTTCTCAATTTGAAATTTGATTTCACACTAGAAAATAACTTTTGTTTTGAGTTTGTTTCTCAATTTGAAATTTGATTTCACACTAGAAAATAACTTTTGTTTTGAGCTTTTCAGGATAAAGCTTTAAATATTTTTAATATAAAATTGTATCAAGTCTTTAAACAAATTGTGTAACATAAATAATTTTTGAGGAAAGTTTTAAAGAATTCACAATCTAGGAGATGCTTTCACAGTTATAAATTTGACTGAGGAAACTTACCATCCATTCGAACTGCAGGCTTCCGACTCAGTCTTTTAAGCTGAAGCTTTGGAGCTCTTAATAGCCATTAACCTTGCAAAGGAAATGAAATATTTCTTAAGAATTATATATTGTGACAGCTTCTCTCTCTCTCAGAAAAGTAGTTGAAATGTAAACATATAAAATACAGGCATATAAATATTCAATAATCACGCAAGTTTTAAAATCACGTTTGGAAATATTATTACTATCACATTAGAGAATAATAATTTTATGCAAACATAATATGATAATGAATGTAGTTGCGAATTAGAAATGATTATGTCAAAAATTATTATTTATTTTCTGAAATAAAGAATATATGTTTTCCTTATTAAAATGCGAGGAGAATGCCTGCAAAATTAGAATCATAGGATCTTCTGTATTATCTTTATGTCACAAGTTCATTACATGTAAGTCTTCGAAAAACCCATATTTTAGGGAATCTTCTTCAAGTGCGGGCTGAGAGAATAGGCCCTGTCATTAAAACGTTTATTATTTTCTACTTCAAGGGTCATTGATCTGCTTTTTAGGAGATGAGACCTTTTGATGCCGAGAATAGGAAGTCTAAAATGAAAAGAGCTGAAATGAATGATGATTTTGATGGTATCTTTTCCCACTTCATTTGAAAACTCCGCTTAAGTGAATAGTGTAATGTGAATAGCGACTCATTAAAAATAGTGATAAATATATTCAAGATAAAAAAAAGCAAATAAAAGTTTGTGTTTTTAATATTTTATCCAAAAACTGAAGGAAGACAACTTATTTATTTATTTATTTTTTTATAAATTAGGGTAAGTTTAATTACCTTAATAGATAAAAATTGTTCTTTGAAAAACTTAATGCATCAAAGCATAATATTATTTTTGGCTCAAAAATCTGAAAAATTTATAATAAAATAGTTGAAATGCATTTATATTTTAAATAAATTATGTTAAAAAAACATGTGAAACATAAGTGGGGAAAAAATTTAGTCAGTAAAATGTATGATGTTGACTATTGATCGCTTTATTTTAAAATAATGAAACATCTTTTTTGTTTTCGACATGAAAATTCACAATATTTTTGTCAGTAAAACTAGAAAAATATTAAAACACTTTAAAATTATTAATATGATAAAAAATATAAATGCGTAATATAATCTTAATTTGATAACAGTTAGAGTATTCTAATTTTAAGTGCAAATATTTATTATCCTTTATAAAAAACATATTATATATATATATATATATATATATATATATATATATATATATATATATATATATATATATATATATATGATATACAGCATAGATTATTTTTTAAGAATTAGTATTTTAATGATTGATGGAGGCTTCTGCCTTATATTTTTATTTACAAAATAATATTAATTGCATGCATTTCATAAATAGTCTCCTAAAATATTACATTTATGAATAGGCTTTAAAATATTAAGTAAATTTTAGTAGTACGAAAGAAGTTAGCAGTACTGTATTGATCAGTAAAATCACACATATAAATTTATTAGACACTTTCCCACCTTCTTTTAAATTTTTCTAAATGAGAAAATGTATTTAAGATTTTTTAATTCTGCACAGAACCTGCCTGTCTTATTCTTTTCAAGGAATCTCACATTTTTATTTTGGTTGCTAAAGGAATGTGAAATATTGCTTCTCACACTAACAGAATCCCTTAAATAATTATTCACTACTTTTAATCTACTCAGAAAGTTCTTCGCTAAAATCCTAGTACCCAAGAATTTCTACAGAAAAGGTAGCAACATCGACAAAAGGTAGGAAGCGCGGCATTCAACTCTAATAAAAAATCCCTAAATATTTTAAGCTGTAACAAATTAATTCTTTCAGTATGGTAAATAAAATTAAAAAGTGTAAATTATTTATAAAAACGTCTGCATTACTTTGTTAAAATTTTTTAAAGAATTACTTAAAGAATACTTATGTTACAGGGAGCAAGAAAAAATGGAATGGAAAGATGATGGACTTTTTTCTTTCGGTATTTATGAATCAAACATAAATTCCCTGAAATATTTCATCCCATATTTTCAAATTTAGATAACTGATTCGTAAGAAAAAAAGATATTATAGTTTTTAAAGAAGTATTTCTCCGTAAAAAAAAGTTATAATTATCAAATTTTTTGAACTAGAAATATAGTTAATTTTTTCTTTTGTTAGATTTATATAAATACAATAGCAAAGAATAAATATGATGAAATTAAAATCAAAGTTTATGAGTTTTACTTAAATGCAATATAAAAAGTTATTCTGATGCATTTACTATAAACTTAACTGAAGACCGCGAGAGAGAAAAGCCATTGTTCAAATACATTAAAATCCTTATTTGGAAAAGTTGCATGCTTTGTTATCAATTCATTTGTGCTGTGAAAATTTTATTTATTGAAAATATAACTTAAGTAAAAATGGTTTAGATTGTTGAATGAATGAATTTAAAAAAATCCTACGCCGACCGCCTTGTCTATTGGTCAGAGTGCCTGACTGCAAATAGGGAGGTCCTGGTTTCGAATCCCAGTTAGGGCATGGATGCACGTTCTCTCTCTATCTATCCTGTCTTTGTCCTTTCTGTGTATGAATGAGGAGTGAATGTCCCTATGGCATGTGTGTACTGAAACACTCCACACCAAATATGGTTCAGTATGAAAAAGTAGAACAGCGCATCCCATATTTTCAGCCTAGTTGGCACAAGACAAAAAAATTCCTACGTAAAAACACTTAGTTGGGAATATTACTGTTAGTGGTATTAAAATAGGTAAGTCCACAAAAGTAATAAAATGTGACTATTACACTTCGTAATCGTAATATTGTAGATTCTTCTAATATATATATATATATATATATATACATACACACACATATTCATTGAAGTTTTGAAACAGTTAATGTTGGTTTAGTGAAGGAATACTATCAATTTTCCATTCATTAGCCGATCTTCCTTATCTAAGAAATGACTAAATTTGAATTTTTGCTTTCGTTTCTTGGTTTTCTCTAATCATCACTTTATTACTACACTACTGGCCATTAAAATTGTTACACCAAGAAGGCGAAATGCTACAGACGTGAAATTTATACGAAAGGAAGAAGGTACTGTGATATGCAAATGATTAGCTTTTCAGCGCATTCAGACAAAGCAGGCGCCAGTAGCGACACCTACATTGTGTTTAAACGAGGAAATTGTTCAGCCGGTTCCTCATACACAAATTGCATTTGAAAGTTGTTGCCTGGTGAAAAGTTGTTGTGATGCCTCGTGTAAGAAGGAGAAATGCGTACCAGCACGTTTCCGACTTTGATAAAGGTCGAGTTGCAGCGCACCGGAATTGCGGCTTATCGTATCGCAGTATTGCTGCTCGCGTCGGTTCTGTGTACAGCATCATGATGGTCACATCCGTGCTTGGCGGCATCGTGGTGAACGCACACTGACAACGTGCATTCGTCATCGTCATACTGGCCGATCACCTGGCGTGATGGTATGGGGTGCCATTGGATATACGTCTCGGTCACCTCTTGTTCGCATTGACGGTGCTTTGAACAGTGCACGTTACATTTCTGGTGTGTTACGACCCGTGGCTCTACCCTTTATTCG
Source organism: Latrodectus elegans (assembly GCA_030067965.1). NCBI lineage: Eukaryota > Metazoa > Arthropoda > Arachnida > Araneae > Theridiidae > Latrodectus > Latrodectus elegans. The sequence goes on along the minus strand of CM057812.1, from coordinate 70,115,727 downwards.
AGCCCTGCGAAACCCTATGTTTCAGCAGGATAATGCCCGACCGCATGTTGCCGGTATTGTACGGACCTTCCTTGATACGGAACATGTTCGGCTGTTGCCCTGGCCAGCACGTTCTCCAGATATTTCACCTATAAAAAACGTATGGTCAATGGTTGCCGAGCGACTGGCTCGTCACCAAACGCCAGTCACTACGGTCGATGAACTGTGGCATCATGTTGAAGCTGCATGGGCATCTGTACCTGTACATGCAATCCAATCTCTGTTTGACTCAATGCCCAGGCGTATAACTGCTGTTATTACGGTCAGAGGTGGTTGTTCTGGGTACTGATTTCTCAGGATCTATCTATCTATCTATCTATCTCTCTCTCTCTCTCTCTCTCTCTCTCTCTCTCTATATATATATATATATATATATATATCCAGCCAAATTTTTAAAAAATTTAATCACTTGTTATTTCTAGTGTAATATATTTGTCCAATAAATATCATTTTGCTATCTGCATTTCTTCCTGGTGTAGCAATTTTAATGGCCAGTAGTGTATTATAAACATATTATGCTCTTACTAGTTTCTTCCACATTTTGTTGTCTTTTTGCCTCTTGATCTTCTGCGTAAAAAGTTATCAAGCTTCAAGTGCGCCTCTTCACAAAAAATGCCATTTGGTTTTATTTTATATTTTCGCCTTCTTTATTCTTCCTCTATTAGTTTCTGTATTTTAACAACTTTCTCTCTTCTTGACTTTTTATTTGGTCAAAATCTCCTCTTTTTTTACTTGTTTAAATCATATTCTTACTACATAATTAATACGTATACGAATTTCATATGTATCTCGAACACTTACAGAGATTGCTTACAATATTTTTTTCTTATCCTTTGAGGGGTTAGAGAAAGATACAAAAGAATGGACATTTTTTGTATTGTTCAAATAACATATAACTTTATCGTGGAAAAGGTTCTCTTGAACGAAAAAGTCTAATCACATTTGATTTATTACTTTCTTTAAATGAATCTCAGCTTTTTGAAGCATTTAACTATATACATAAATATATGAATAATAGTAAAATTGGTCCAAAGAAAAACATGCTATCCTTTTAGGCATAAGCAGATAGCAAGATTTTGCTAGGTGGTTAAACAATACGCGTTTCCTTAGTTACAGCTAACAAAATAAACTAAAAACTTAGAATATTTAAGAAATGTATGACAATCAACATCTCTAGACCAAAAAAATTTATGATAATTTCTAGTTTAGCTGAATCAGTGGAATAAGCAAAATTTTGCAGAAAGCATTATACTTTGGTAATTTTATTTTTAAATTACCTTACTGTGTTTGAAAAAATAAATAAATAAACTAAGCTAATATTTTAATAAAATAAGTAAAGATAAAGAAAAAAATTGTAATAAAATAAATAAACTAATATCATTGGGACAGGTTACTTAATGAGAAAGGGCAATCATTGGCTTTCCATTCAGAAACAGGATTTGAAATGTTGGGAGTATACACTTTTAAAGAAAATCCTATATCCTTTTTATTAATGTTTTAGCGGGATGATAAAAAAATATATTTGATTTGCCAATAAATCAATAATCAGATATTAGAAAATTAGGACAAATTTAAAATATACTACTGGCGATTAAAATTGCTACACCAAGAAGGCGACATGTTACAGACGTGAAATTTATACGAAAGGAAGGTGCTGTGATATGCAAATGATTAGCTTTTCAGCGCATTCAGACAAAGCAGGCGCCAGTAGCGACACCTACATTGTGTTTAAACGAGGAAATTGTTCAGCCGGTTCCTCATACACAAATTGCATTTGATCGTTGTTGCCTGGTGAAAAGTTGTTGTGATGCCTCGTGTAAGAAGGAGAAATGCGTACCAGCACGTTTTTGAATTTGATAAAGGTCGAATTGTAGCGTACCGGGATTGCGGTTTATCTTATCGCAATATTGCTGCTCGCGTCGGTCGAGATCCAGTGACTGTTAGCAGAATATGGAATCGAGGGGTTCAGGACGGTAATACGGAACGCCATGCGGGATCCCAACGGCCACCTATTACTAGCAGCCAAGAAGACAGGCATATTATCCGCATGACCGTAATGGATCGTGGAACCACGTCATGAGCCGTGAGTCAAGTAACGGGGTCGTTTGGAAGACAACAAGTGTCTGCACGAACAGTTCGACGACGTTTGCAGCAGCATGGACTCTCAGCGCGGAGATCATGGCTGCGGCTTCCCTTGACGCTGCGTCATAGACAAGAGCGCCTTCAATGGTGTGATCAACGACGAACGTGGGCGCATGAATGGCGAGACGTCATCTTTTCAGATGAATCCAGGTTCTGTGTACAGCATCATGATGGTCGCATCCATGTTTGGCGGCATCGTGGTGAATGCAAACTGGCAGCGTGCATTTGTCATTGTCATACTGGCCCATCACCTGGAGTGATGGTATGGGGTGCCATTGGATACACGTCTCGGTCACCTCTTGTTCGCATTGACGGTGCTTTGAATAATGCACGTTACATTTCTGGTGTGTTTGAACAGTGCACGTTACATTTCACCCGTGGCACTACCCTTTATTCGAGCCCTGCGAAACCCTACGTTTCAGCAGGATAATTCCTGACCGCATGTTACCGGTATTGTACGGATCTTCCTTGATACGGAACATGTTCGGCTGTTGCCCTGGCCAGCACGTTCTCCAGATCTTTCACCAATGAAAAACGTATGGTCAATGGTTGCCGAGCGACTGGCTCGTCACCAAACGCCAGTCACTACGGTTGATAAACTGTGGCATCGTGTTGAAGCTGCATGGGCGTCTGTACCTGTACATGAAATCTAATCTCTATTTGATTCAATGCCCAGGCGTATAACTGCTGTTATTACTGCCAGAGGTGGTTGTTCTGAGTACTGATTTCTCAGGATCTATCCAGCAAAATTGTTTGAAAATTTAATCACTTGTTATTTCTAGTATAATATATTTGTCGAATAAATATTATTTTGTTATCTGCATTTCTTCCTGGTGTTGCAATTATAATGGCCAGTAGTGTATATCTCTAACAAAAAAAGTGAAATGAAAGGGCACTTTCTGCTGCCAGAAAATCGCTATTATAAAGCTAAATAATGGGCAGAGGAAATTAAGCATATGTTGCTTACGTTATCTGGAGTAAATTATACATTAAAATCAGCGAATAATTGTATTTTATTTTATATATATATATATATATATATAAAATAAAATACAATTATTCGTTGATATATATATATATATATAAATATAAACACTGCTGACCATCGTAAATGCAACACCCTAGAGGAAGCATGCAAATGACTTGAAATTTACAACATGCATTAATGGGGGTGAGATATGCAAGTGATTAGAAATTCAGCGCAGACACACAACACGCGATATGTATCTGCGCTGAAAGATTGGAGTTTTCGATTACTTCAATTTCGGCAATTGTGTTTTTCTTGTATTTTTTTTTAAACGATCAATTATGCCTCGTAGAAAACAGCGATCATTTTTTGATCAAGTATAAGAGTTCGCCAGAGAAACGATAGCGGCCTGCCGAGATTGTGGATGGTCTTTCAGGGAAATCGGTAGTCATGTTGGATGAAACCAAAAAAATGTAAATACGGATGCACTATCTTTGGATGCAGGAGGATACGACGGACCGACGTATTGGATCGCATCCGCCTCAGTGCACGCATCACTTCACGTGATGACAGGCAGTTTGTGCTCACATGGCAGAGACGGATCAC
>CM057812.1:70104473-70106973 GCA_030067965.1 Latrodectus elegans | reverse complement strand
TATAATTTATAATTTTATGAAGCATCAATAAGAACTTACCTCATTTGTGCAATTGTTATTTTTTCTCATATTAAAATTACTTATAAAGATAGTTTTTTTTATAAAATAGAAAAATCAGAGATTTTCTTAAAATATTATTTATTTCAGGTGGATTTCAATCATAAATCAAATTTTATGCATAAAATATTTGAATATTATAAATTTATTGAATCAAGTTTTAGGCAGCTACATATTGAAAGAAAACAGATATTTAAATGAAGAGTATTTTAATTACAATAAGAGTTTTTTTGTTTCAAATCAAATTTATAAAATAAAATTTGACTTCTCAATTTATGATTTTGAAATTCATTTTACTAATAAGACTCAATTGTTGAAAAATTTACGGTAAAAATTATGCTTTATTTCAATTATTTTTTATTTAGAAAATAAAGGTGAATGAGATTATAATCTGTTAAATTAATTACTTTGGTAATTAGCAATTTAATTTTCTGATTTTTCTCTGATCTTAACAGAAATGTTTGATGAAACATAAAGTGTTCAGATAATTTGATTACGAGAGTCAATAATCTAAATGTTTTTGTATTGCTAAAATTTATAAAAAAATATTGTATTATATATAAAATTGAATATTTTTCCTTTCATTCCAAAAATTTTATTTTTTATTTTGCTAAAGAAGATTTTCTATTTCTAATTACTACATATTAATCATTTTTACACAGCAGGCGAGGCGATAATGCATGATTTAATAATTACATATCATGTTTATTAAATTCTCATTGAAGATTTCTCTTTTTTGATTCAGAAATATTTCTTAATTTCTATTGTTTTTATGAAGTTAAAAAAGTTTATTAAAAACTTTTAGAATTCATATATATCTATTTTTAATTTTTTTAAGTGAGTCAAATATTTATTTTGAACTAAGGTAAAGTGTAGTTGTCTAATTATAAATGTAGTAGTTGCTCTTCCCTTTGAAATTAAATAAATAGGGTTATAAAATTTTGTTAACTATATTAGTCTAACTGAAAATTATTTATTTAAAAGTTAATTTCTTTTAATTTGGGTTGTATTAATAAGAAGAACGTACTAATTAAACCTGAATATGTTCGCAGAACCCAACGCTGTATTTTGATATTCTCTGTTGAAATTAATAACAATCAATAAATATCATTATAGCTGAAGAGCCAATATTTTGGAAAAATAAGAAAATAATAAATAAATGTGCATGTAAAGACTTTTCTTACAATTTAAATAAAGTTTTATTTACCAATTGCGTGGAGTTAAATCCGCTCTCAAGCAAGCTAACAAAGACGAAAGATAATTACAACAATACTGAAGTTTTTATTCCACTGCCTTTCGGGTTGTTGGTGCATTTGGCGAAAGGAGAGAAAGAAAAAAAAAAAAAAAAAAAAAAAACAAAAAACATTTAAAGCGCTGGCGCCAACACCTGCTCTTTTTTGTGTCTTTCATTGTAAAAAAAAATTATCATACTGTAGATTTATTTAATAATTAGTTATTACTTGTTTCAAATACGGAACAATGTTTGCGCGACTTTGAGAATATTTAAAGTTAATTTATAGTGTGAACATAGAAAATATACAATTCTGCATTATAATTTTATTGATGAGTGAACTATAAAGCAACAATAAAAAACACCAGCCACACAAGTAAAATGCAACTTTCATCCTTCAAAATCAACAAGAGTCACTAAAGGAAAAAGTATCTCACTTGGATATTCTTTTCTATATAACTTATAGACACCAGAGTATTTGAAGATTTTATTTTAAGTAATCCTGGCTTTTTAATAAGACTTATACATTTTGTTTGCTATTCAAAATTACTATTTCTTATTATATTATTATGTAATTAAAACATGTGAAATGGATCAAGATAATTATGTTTACTTTACACTGAATAGTAAATGAATAATTTAAAAACGTATTGCCCCAACATATTCGTTATAAAAATAATTACTATGCAAATTCAATTGTAGTAACAAGTTAGAATTAACTTGTAAATTAATTATTAATTAAAAAATTGATACTAACATGCTTATTTTGTTTTTGTGTTATATTAACTTTAAACAAAATATTGAAATCTTACCAATGATGGATAAAATAAAAATTTCTAAACATACTTCAAGCTTACAATTTTAACTGTCTTAAAACTTTATTTTTGGAATTGGTAAATAAAATAAGTACTATTGCTTAAATTACATATTTATCAAAATTTATATTAAGTCTTACTATCTTTTTGCTGCTTATCTCCAAGGGGTCTAAGGAGTAAGACCAAATCCAAATCAAGGAATCCGTTTATTGAGAGGAAATCGATGACAAGGCGGGAAGAAATGTAGATATCGTTCCATAGTATGTTCATACAATTCAGGATATGCTCAGGAGAAGCTTGGTGTCCATGACATTTAGGACAGAGGGGGGAGGTCTTGTTACCCGCAACAAAAGTGAGGCATTTCAGGTGGCCAGAGGAGAGGCGTGCAAGGCAAGTG
>CM057812.1:70014473-70099473 GCA_030067965.1 Latrodectus elegans | reverse complement strand
TTTCAAAATGATACATTTTCTCATCACAACGTGCTCAATAATAGAATCTTGTTTCAGTGCAGGCAAAAGTTTCTTCTCTATCACAAAATTTAAAATCTTTATCGAGCAGGTATATAGATCGAGCTGTGTTATTTTTACTTATATTCTCCAAACTAACTTTGTTGTAAATTTAGACAGGAAATAAAATACTTGTTCTTATAATAATATTAATACTTCATCTTATATATAACAAAAAAAAAACTTATAAATAAAATAAAACACGCTCTTACACAATCAATATAATTTAAGTAGTTTTTGAGTTTACATGAAACTGTCCAAAGATATTTAATTCATTCTGAAACAAAAAAAAAATAATGTTTCATTCAAGCATAAACCGAAAGATATACTTAAAAAAATAATTCAAAAGTATATAAAACGATAAAAATATGAATGAAAAATTAAGAAAAGATTTGGAGGAAATAATTTCGATTGAAATTTAAATGGATGTTTTGAAAAATTAAATGATATCAAAAAAATAATAATAGCAAAACATGTTTACTGAACTATAAATTTGCTAGGGAGAGAGAAAACTAAAGATATACGATCAATAATTTGAAAACAATATTTGAAACACCCTATAGCATTTTACGTTTTAAAAAGTTTATTTTAGAAATTTTTTGATGAAGTTTTGAAATATAGATTAAAAAAATATATTTTTATTTTACTCTAACGCATACTTATTCATTTCTTTCCCGTTCTTAATGAAACATAAATAAACGCATCTCTGTTTTGTTATCCGGATGTCTAAAAAAAATTCCAGATATTTCAAAAAGGCATCTTTTGAATAATCTTGGAAGCGTGAGAGCGGAAAATATTGGAGAGGAAGGAAGAAGCTATTAAAAAAAAGAAAGCTATCAAATTGTCTCCCCCGCTTCACTAGGTATTTCATTTTCTAAATAAATTTAAGATCTTTTGAGAATAAATTCAAAAATAAAAGTGATCGATGATTTCGTAAAGTTTATTCAATAGAGTTTACGTTGACAATCCATTGGGTTTTTAAGAATTTTATAAAATTTAATAAAATAATGGGTTTCGGTAAAAATTGATGTCTTTTCAGTTTCATACACTTTTCCTTAGCTTGATGATTTACATGGATGGCAAACATGAACACACTTAGGGTTATCTTCTATTATCTATTTTTGTAATGCATCTTATAAATGCTTTAAAAATATTATATCTTGATATCACTTATTGTATGTTATCCAACATGGAATTGCTTAAACGTAATAAGCTAATGTAATTTTTATAACTATCTAATGTAATTTTTATAACTAACTGCATCTTATAAATGCTTTAAAAATATTATATCTTGATATCACTTATTGTATGTTATCCAACATGGAATTGCTTAAACGTAATAAGCTAATGTAATTTTTATAACTATTTTTATTCGTACCTCATGCTTGATTTGAAATAAAAGAAATATTTTAGTTTTTGAATCATTTTTTAAATTAATATTGATTACTGATATGTTTTGAATTGAGAATAAATTTGATTAATTATCATATGTGGGAATATATTAGCTAGCTTTCCATAATTTGTTAGATATACAGATCTATATTATGAATAGCATATGTACATGTTACCTTTAATCTTTTCGGGATTATTAATAGAAGCATATATTTAAATTCAGCTGTAAATATTTCGGTTGTATTATATTTCAAAATGATACATTTTCTCATCACAACGTGCTCAATAATAGAATCTTGTTTCAGTGCAGGCAAAAGTTTCTTCTCTATCACAAAATTTAAAATCTTTATCGAGCAGGTATATAGATCGAGCTGTGTTATTTTACTTATATTCTCCAAACTAACTTTGTTGTAAATTTAGACAGGAAATAAAATACTTGTTCTTATAATAATATTAATACTTCATCTTATATATAACAAAAAAAAACTTATAAATAAAATAAAACACGCTCTTACACAATCAATATAATTTAAGTAGTTTTTGAGTTTACATGAAACTGTCCAAAGATATTTAATTCATTCTGAAACAAAAAAAAATAATGTTTCATTCAAGCATAAACCGAAAGATATACTTAAAAAAATAATTCAAAAGTATATAAAACGATAAAAATATGAATGAAAAATTAAGAAAAGATTTGGAGGAAATAATTTCGATTGAAATTTAAATGGATGTTTTGAAAAATTAAATGATATCAAAAAAATAATAATAGCAAAACATGTTTACTGAACTATAAATTTGCTAGGGAGAGAGAAAACTAAAGATATACGATCAATAATTTGAAAACAATATTTGAAACACCCTATAGCATTTTACGTTTTAAAAAGTTTATTTTAGAAATTTTTTGATGAAGTTTTTGAAATATAGATTAAAAAAATATATTTTTATTTTACTCTAACGCATACTTATTCATTTCTTTCCCGTTCTTAATGAAACATAAATAAACGCATCTCTGTTTTGTTATCCGGATGTCTAAAAAAAATTCCAGATATTTCAAAAAGGCATCTTTTGAATAATCTTGGAAGCGTGAGAGCGGAAAATATTGGAGAGGAAGGAAGAAGCTATTAAAAAAAAGAAAGCTATCAAATTGTCTCCCCCGCTTCACTAGGTATTTCATTTTCTAAATAAATTTAAGATCTTTTGAGAATAAATTCAAAAATAAAAGTGATCGATGATTTCGTAAAGTTTATTCAATAGAGTTTACGTTGACAATCCATTGGGTTTTAAGAATTTTATAAAATTTAATAAAATAATGGGTTTCGGTAAAAATTGATGTCTTTTCAGTTTCATACCTTTCCTTAGCTTGATGATTTACATGGATGGCAAACATGAACACACTTAGGGTTATCTTCTATTATCTATTTTTGTAATGCATCTTATAAATGCTTTAAAAATATTATATCTTGATATCACTTATTGTATGTTATCCAACATGGAATTGCTTAAACGTAATAAGCTAATGTAATTTTTATAACTATCTAATGTAATTTTTATAACTAACTGCATCTTATAAATGCTTTAAAAATATTATATCTTGATATCACTTATTGTATGTTATCCAACATGGAATTGCTTAAACGTAATAAGCTAATGTAATTTTTATAACTATTTTTATTCGTACCTCATGCTTGATTTGAAATAAAAGAAATATTTTAGTTTTTGAATCATTTTTTAAATTAATATTGATTACTGATATGTTTTGAATTGAGAATAAATTTGATTAATTATCACATGTGGGAATATATTAGCTAGCTTTCCATAATTTGTTAGATATACAGATCTATATTATGAATAGCATATGTACATGTTACCTTTAATCTTTTCGGGATTATTAATAGAAGCATATATTTAAATTCAGCTGTAAATATTTCGGTTGTATTATATTTCAAAATGATACATTTTCTCATCACAACGTGCTCAATAATAGAATCTTGTTTCAGTGCAGGCAAAAGTTTCTTCTCTATCACAAAATTTAAAATCTTTATCGAGCAGGTATATAGATCGAGCTGTGTTATTTTTACTTATATTCTCCAAACTAACTTTGTTGTAAATTTAGACAGGAAATAAAATACTTGTTCTTATAATAATATTAATATTGAGAGAACTTCATCTTATATATAACAAAAAAAAAAAACTTATAAATAAAATAAAACACGCTCTTACACAATCAATATAATTTAAGTAGTTTTTGAGTTTACATGAAACTGTCCAAAGATATTTAATTCATTCTGAAACAAAAAAAAATAATGTTTCATTCAAGCATAAACCGAAAGATATACTTAAAAAAATAATTCAAAAGTATATAAAACGATAAAAATATGAATGAAAAATTAAGAAAAGATTTGGAGGAAATAATTTCGATTGAAATTTAAATGGATGTTTTGAAAAATTAAATGATATCAAAAAAATAATAATAGCAAAACATGTTTACTGAACTATAAATTTGCTAGGGAGAGAGAAAACTAAAGATATACGATCAATAATTTGAAAACAATATTTGAAACACCCTATAGCATTTTACGTTTTAAAAAGTTTATTTTAGAAATTTTTTTCATTTGAATACATTAATTCAAACCTTTATTAACGAATTGCTTTTTAAAAATCATATTACTTTCGAATTGAGCAAAAACTTAATGAAATATTTTACTAGAAACAATAAAAAAAAAAAAAAAAAAAAAAAACATTTTCACAAAAGTTTTGCAGTTTAAGAAAGCGTACATTATAAATAAATGTTAAAAACTCGAGTTCAAAATTAATTTCAGTTAATATTTCTTTCCTGATATAAGTAAATTTATTGTATTGTCTCATTAAATGATTTCTATTTAAGTAAAGTGAACTGAATTATAAGTGAAGTATTTTAAATTCACATTGTCACATTTTAAAACAATTTAATGTTTCATTTGCTAGAAATTTTTACCATCCATGTTAAGTCAGATAATATTTGCTATTTGTACGTAATCCGGCACCGCTCAACTCGTCTAGGGGTTAGCGTGCCTAACTTCGGATAGGAGGTCTTGGGTTCGAATCCCGGTTCGTGCATGCATTCTCTGTCCTTTCTGTGAATGAATGGTTGCCTACCCTATAAACGGGTACCTATGGCATGTGTGTACTGAGGAATTCGGACTTCATACCAAATTGTAAAAGTGGAGCAGTACACCCCGTAATGCTCAAACAGCTACTAAATCCGACATAAATAATTTTTCGTTAAAGTTTGAGAAATGAAATTTGATGCAAATTTCTTAATTTATCTTACATTTATTAGGATGAGAGATTTTCGAGCCTTAATAATCAAGCATATAATATTATTAAAATCTTTTGACATTTGACGAACTATTATTTAAGACTGCTATCTTTTTACTGTGCAATAGTACAAAATCCATTTCAATATTTTTTACCTCTTGATTTAAGTATTTGAAATAATATTGGTTATATATACATAAATTACTGTAAATTTCACATTTGGATATCATTATATCCCAAAACTGATCGATAGTTGTTGAAAAAAAAATTGATTTCTTCTTTTGTTATAATAAGAAACCTTATTATTTCAGTTTTCATGAGTTTCAATACGTTTTGATAGAGCACTTTTCGATATTTGGCGAATAATTTCTAAAGATCCTATATTTTTATTAGGCTGAAACTGATAATTCACCTTCACATGCTCTGATTTTGTGACTTTTTAGATCGCCTTATATTACCACAGTTTACAACTGGTAAATACTTTTTTAAGACATTATTTTCACTACTTTAAAATGATAAAAGTAGGGAGATTTTCTTGAGATGAGCATATTATATTTCAGAATTTACAGGATGTTGACGAACAAAGTCCTAAATATTAGATTTTATTAATATGTTGTTGTTGTTTCCAATCTTTCATAGATCTAACAGATCTATGAAAGTTTAGATCCATGACACTAGATCAGATCCATGACACCGTGAACCCTAGCGAAATTGAGCATCAAAAGCGGACATGCGTAAATATCCGCCAAAGCAAATCCCAGACAGTCTAGAATATGATCAGGGGAAGCCGGCTTCAGATTGCATTTTGTGCACAAATTAAAAAGACCTTGCGCTCAGATTCAAATTTCATGAACCGCAGGTGCCCTCTTAAAAGTCTTGAGACGGCCATTCAATCATGTCTGTCACCTTCGAAATCTAACGTACCCCCAGGGGTCTTCTTGATAAACTAAGGATGGGCCGGAGGGGTGAGACAGACTTACCGAAGGTAGAGAGCAGCTTCTGTTAGACTAATGCCTGGAGCACCCAAGGGTAGAAGACTGGCTTAGTTCCTTTGCCATGCAGACCTTATCTGAGCATAATGGAACGACTTGCACGCCTTGGGTGGCTCTACCATATGATTATAATATGTTATATACTGTAGCAATTTTCCAAGTATATTACTTTATCTTCGATAATTTCCATCGATGTTTTTTAACAATTTCTTTAAATTTTGCAGGTTTATGCTTATAAGTTTAGCGGATAATATAAATTAAAAGAATTTATCCAAATTTGATGAGCATTCCTCACGATTTATTTTGATGATAACTGAAATGCCAAATCTTTTGTAAATTTCTTCAAAAAATCTTACTGCAATTTGAAATTTTTTTTTTTATCAAATACATAAATTATATTTTCAAATACAACTTTAAGTTATGTTGGAAAGAAATATTTTATAGGTCTTCGATAAAATGCATTTTCAAATTTGCAATATATATATTTATGATTAATTTCCTATTAAAAAGAGTTTATTTTAATAGTTAGAATTGTCAGTACGTACATATCAGAAAATCTTTTCTATTTGCACTATCTTTAATGAGAATTTATTCATTAAAAGTTATCTCGCATGAATTAAGTGCAGATCACAAATTGAAGGCAACGCCAACTTTGGTCAATCACATACGGCACCAATTAAAACTTATCACGGCTTTTAAAGTAATTACAAAGCACACCTATGAAAAAATATCATTAACAGCAAAGCTCTTTCATTAGCATTCTTCTAATTTTAACATGATTTTAAACTCTTTGGGTAAAACAAAAATTTAACTTTGCAAATCTTATCACAGGACGGAACAAAGTGAATAATCAAAGAATTTTTGAACAAAGTTGCATAAGCTTTAAAGTACTGAGGAATACTTGAATTTTCCAGATATTTCTTGTATAACAGTTTCCGTTAGAATTAGCATAATATTCTAACTATATAAATAAGTTTTAAATAGTTAGTGTCTTGAAGTTATATTTTGATAAACTTACCTTACAATAATTGGCATTTATTATCTGAAAATTCAAATCCCAAATTCCTTTCAACATAAATCTTTATTAATCATCAAAGGAAGGATTATGTTTTTAAGAATTAAAATTTAAAACAGTTAAAATCCTCACTAAAATGTTTAAATGAAAATATATATTTGAATGAAAAATATTGTTTTCCATTCGAAACAAATTTAAGGTCTAGTATTAAAATTTTAATGTAAGCAGATATTAAAAATATTTTTAGGGATTTTATTTTTCTCGGAATCAAATGCTTTGTTATGTCATATATTATGCTAAAATACAATTATTAAAATGCTTGGGAAATATGTTGCAACAGAAAAAATATATATAAATGTCCTCTGCTAGAAGAGAGATATATTTTGGCATATTTAGGTATTTCGTTATATATATATATATATATATATATATATATATATATATATATATATATATATAACTATCAAAAATGTAACACATTTCCTATAGTATTTCAAGAGAGAGAAAAACAGGCTTCAATTGATAATTTCTAGCGATTTTTAGTTACAAAAATACAGTAAGAAGAGCAAAAATAAAGTAAAAAATATTCAAAGGTTTGGGTTGTGTGAATCCTGCCTTATTAAAAGCCAAAACTAATTTGTCAATCATAAAAAATACTTATGCAGATTAAGTGAAATAGCAGTACGCATTTCTGTAAGAATTGCACATATATTTTTGTCATTATAAGCGTTATAATTCTAAAAATTCCCAAAAAACATTTTGTGTTCGTATTATGTAGTGTTTTAATCAAAATCGTATATTACACGAAAAAAAAAAAATAGCTTGCATCTTAAAAAATAATATTTGTAGTATTTTTGAGGGATATATATATATATATATATATATATATATATATATATATATATATATATATATATATATATATATATATATATATATATATATATATATATATATATATATATATATATATATATATATATATATATATATATATATATATAAAACTTCATTTACAGATACACTGAAATGAACATTGAAATAATGTTTTCATAGTTTCTTCTTTGCAGAAGTTTGCCCGGTACGGAATGAACGATGTACGTCGAGAGTGTATACTCCTGGTTGAAGGCCATTTCACTATGCTCAGCTAAGGCCAGCAGGTGAAGGGGCCAAGTCAATCTTTTCCAGTCTCTTGGAGTAAAAAGAAGCCCCCTCTCTTGTCCATGAGTTTTTATGTGAGCCAAATCTTGGTCTAGAGGACCTAATACCATTTTCAGTTCTAATGATTGACTTTGTTAGAATACATAGACCAAATTTAGCTGTTACTAGATTATATTATTGATAGATCTAGCTGCTGATAGATCATATGTTGCTAGTTCTAGCTGTTAATAGATCATGTTGTTGCTAGATCTAGCTGTTAGTAGATCATGTTGCTTCTAGATCTAGCTGTTATTGGATCATGTTGTAGCTAGATCTAACTGTTGCTAAATCATGGATTAGTAACAACAACTTCTGTTACCATGGAATCTATTTACTTTGAATGAATCTTTTGTAAAATATTTAATTATACAGTGCATTTTATGTAAAAAAAATCTCACAAATGCTATTCAGTATCGATAAACAAATGATAGTATTAGGATCTATTTGATACTTAAACCTAGATTCTCTCTCTCGTATTGAACCTTTTTAATTTCTGGCAAACTAGCATTTGCTTAATATTACATTAAAATTACGCTAAAAATTTTATTCTACTCTTTGCTTACTTTGATGCTATACCACATTTTAATATATAAGATTTAAATATGTTAAGCGTATCAACAATTATCAACTATTGAATTAAAAATTTTTAATAATTAATAACATTTCAATTTAATGAAGATTATTTTAAATAATTTTTAAACCAAGAATTTAAATTATTAAATTGGTTTTATAAAATCAACAATTCCAACTTTTTAGAACAAAAAGATGTGATTTATTAATAATATTTTAAACAACAGGAGATCTCTTTCTAAACAATGCTTCGTTTATTTTTCAGCAGGATTCTGCTCCTTGCCATAAGGCCAAAATATCGAAAGAATGGTTTCGTACAAAGAGCATTAAATTGTTGTCATGGCCAGGAAACAGTCCTGACCTCAATCCTATCGAATATTTGTGGCACCGTTTGAAAACTCTTGTCCGAAAGAGGCGCCCATCAAATAAAAGGGAACTAATTGAGGCTATAATTGTTTCCTGGCATCATGTAATAACGAAAGAGGAGGTTAAAATTCTTGTCAGCTCAATGAAACGTCGATGTGAAACTGTAATCAAAAATAAAAAGTACTGTACTAAGTACTGATAACTTACTGTAATCTTCACTATCTAATGCATATCGATAACTATTATCATTTAAATTTTTGCATTGAATTCTGTAATAAATTCTCGTTAAAATGATATATACAAGTTTGCATATTGTAAAACGTAAAGCTTTCTAAAAGCATACAAAGTTCAAAAACATTAAAATTTCCAAAAGTGTCCACAATTTTGGCCACTATTTTATATATATATATATATATATACATACATTGTGTCCACTAAAGTCCCTTGCCACCCTCTTAACTTCGGAACGGCTGCTGCTAAATTCATAAAAGTGGTGTCTAGGTATAGTAAAGCAGCCATGCGCTACTGAATAAAACAGACTACAGCGCTACCTGGTGGAAAACAAGGGAGTTAGCATTCCTATCTCGAAAACGGAACATGACAGAGAGAAAAAGTGATTTACAAGGTTGTAGAGCATCCTCGATTTAGTAAGAAAAGATACCTTGTTGGCATTACTGTGAAGAATACAACGGTTAAAACACGCATTTGTTGTTTCGTGATGTGACATAACACATCGTACGTCTGCATAAATAAAAAAACAAAAAATCGTTTTCGTACTTAAATTTTTCACTTTTATTTCGAAATGGAAAGAACGGAAGTATTAAAAATAATTCCAACATTTTGAATGCAGTATCCAAATACGCAAGAACATCCCGCCTGTTCACCTGAGACAGCTATAAAAGAGTCATCTTCTTGGGGCTTTAGTATGTTGATGCTCATGATTATGGCTGAGTATTCCAAAGTTGAGTATTGTGAGATGGTTTTACTGTACGGTGAATGTCGACGAAAGGCACGATCAGCAGCAAGGTTGTACCGCCACCGTTTCCCTGCAGGCCCGCATCCTTGTCATCAAACAATCCTAACTCTTGTAAAACGTTTAAGGTAGACAGGTTGCATTACTAGTCAACCTCTATCTGGCAGATCATCTAAGGTAGGGCGGCAAGTTCAACCGGATGAGGTATTAGCATCTGCCCTCGCATATCCGAAATGCAGCGTCAGAGAGATCAGTCAACACTGTGGTCTCTTCAAAAGTCAGGTTTGGAGAATCCTAAGCGAATCAGGTGCTCATCCATACCGACCAACGCCTGAACAGGTTTTAATGGACGGGGATGCGGAGCGACGCTATGCATGGTGCAACTTCGTCATGAATCAGATACACGCCCAGCCAACATTCTTGGCAGATATAATGTGGACGGATGAGGCATACTTTTCACGAAATAGTATGACAATAGGCAAATAGCAGCCGTTCCGAAGTTAAGAGGGTGGCAAGGAACCTTTTAGTGGACATGGACACCCTGTATATATATATATATATATATATATATATATATATATATATATATATATATATATATATATATATATATATATATATATATATATATATATATATATATATATATATATATATATATATATGTATATATATATATATATATATATAATTATTTATTAAGGATTTGATACTATACAAAATATTAGTGTTATCACATATATGTAAAAGGAACTTCAAAATTAGATAATTAACATTTAACTTTCTATATTTTGATGTGGAATTTTTTTTATTAAAATTCACTCAAAGGTGTAAATTTATGATAAATTAATATCTAAAATAATTAAAGATGACAATTTAAAAAATAATTTGATTAACTTAATTGATCATGTGGAAAACCACTAAATAGTATTTTAATTAATAAGTTCTTATAAGCATTTCTCATAAGAACTTCCAAGGTTATGTAACTCTTTACACACACACACATTATTTTAAGGATTCGTAATTGCTTCTTACAGCCATAAATCTACCTAAAAGGATTCTATTTTATAAAAGTTAAGAATGATATTTTCCTATGTTTTTCTAGATTATCGCAGATATTATAAATTTTAGCAAGAACATTGAAAATTACATTTTTATTTATTTTAATGAAATTGTTTGAATAAAAATATATTATTTCATTAACTGTAAATTTAATTTAGTTTTATATATGTGTTCAATTTAATCATAGAAGTTAATCATATCAATTTGAGATAGAGGTTCGATATTAGAAATTTAGAAATCAAGTTATTTCCATAAATTTAATTTTTCTAAGAAAATAGCCATAAAATTCACAAAATTTCGGAAATTAAAAATTATTAAATTATTTATGTATATAATAACGTGAGAAGTTTATGTTGGAAAAAATTTTCATTAAAATATGGAAACAATGTGTTCAGAATAGTTGGAACTTAACGTCTTTTGTGAAATAACCGACTAGTATAAAAGGGCATTAATTATGAAAGATATAATTATTTAATATTTAATCACTTAATTTTTGTGTATTTGTAAAGAGAATAATTCATAAGTGATAAAATAAACATTCTTTCTAGTTTAAAAATTTCATGATTCCAATATTTAAAATTATTCGGATTTTATTTTATTTTATATTTTTATTAATTTTTTTTTGTTTACCACTTCTTTATAATAAATACCTTTTTTTTTGTTAGGTTTAAAATATTTTATATTGGTATAAATAATTTGTAATTTATATGTTATATCGGTTAATAAAAACAAAAGCTTGTATAACGATTTAGAATTTACAATCTACACTGCTAGACAATTGCTAAGGACGGATCACAAATTGCAATGTAGCATAACATTAAGCGAGACATGAGGTCTAGTAGGATAAAATATAGTTTCCACACTGTTCAGACATTAGAATAAAGAATATTTATTGTTCTGGAAAGTACAAAAGCTGTGAGACATCTGAAAGAAAAAAAGTGTTCATTTGATGCTGTATACGGAAAAATGGAACAATGCATCCAAAAGTCAGCAGGTACTTAGAAGAAAGGTATCAGTATGGGATATGTCCACCGTGGAGTGTGATGCAACATTCCACACGTCGTATCATACTTTTTCACAACATTATCCAACAGCTGTTGAGACAATTTATCCCATTCCTCTGTGAGTGCACGGATGAGGGTGTTCTTGTTTGTCAGATGATAGTTTCGACCAGCAACTTGCCACCTCAAAGCATCCCACACATTTTCAAAGGGGATAAGATCTGGAGATCGTGATGGCCATACGAGGCGTTGAATACCCTCGCTGTCTAAACAATCTTAAACAGCGATTGTTCGATGACATGTTGCGTTGTCAGCCACAAAAATAAATTTATCAACGACAACACCACGCAAAAGACGAACATGAGGAAGTAGAGCTTCATTAATGTATCGTTGGCCCGTTATCGTCTCATTCGCAACCACATATAGAGACGTGCGTCCAATGATCATGATGCCGGCCCACACCATGACACTGCATGTCGGATATCGGTCTTTTTCCTGGACGATAAGCAGTACCACTCTCGCGCCAGATCACTTGGCGTCTAAAATCCGATGACAGACTGAACCTACTCTCATCTGAGAATAGTACGCATGCCCAGGCCTGTTCAGTCCAATTGCGATGCTCACGACACCATTGCAAACGGGCAATATGGTGCTATCAGGTCAATGGGACACACACAACAGTTCTGCGGGCGTATAGTCCTCCTCCTCTCAAAAGACTGGCAACAGTTTTTTTGGAAGATCTGCTTTCCTGAGGTAGCAAGAAACTGATTTGCCACCTGCTGAGCTGTGGTGCACCTGTTCCTTTTTGCTGATAGGACGATATATCTGTCTTCTGCAGGAGTCGTATTTCTAACACGACCTCACCTGTGCCGCCTACTACACATTGCAGTAGATTTAAATGGATTCCACAGCCGTGAAACAACGTTGACAGCGATGTCGAACTCCCTGGCAACATCTGTTATTTTTCGCCCTTCTTCGATCTTTCCAATAATTTGGCCACGCATAAAATCATCTAAGTGATGTCGGGAAGACATGCCAAAAGTTTCAAGTTCATCTATTAAATCTTTCCTGTAAAACTTTGACTTGAAACAACAACTGTCCACACGCGACAAAACATTTAAAGCTCTTATGAACGCTATCACGTGATGAACAAACGTGGAAAAAAATTTGCATACGCATACTTCATTTTACTATATTCTGCACTTATTCTAATTTTCCACATTTTACTTCCTTTCATTTTGTGGTTGCTATGGCTGACAGTGTTATCCGTCCTTAGCAATTGTCCAGCAGTGTATTACGATTTGCTTATTTTAATGCCATTTGTGTTAGATTCAATAAATAAGATGCTTATAATAATGTAAGTGAACGTGTTGGATCCATCTTAACTGTAAAATTTTTATTGCTGTAATTTTTGATTTTAAATTATTGAAAATGAGGAGGATGAATATATATATATATATATATATATATATATATATATAGATAGATATATATATATATATATATATATATATATATATATATATATATATATATATATATATATATAGATAGATATAGATATATATATATAAAAGATAAAACATGAAATTGGAAAAACAGTGAAATATAAATAAGATAAAACATGAAAAATATGAAATTGAAAAAGCACTGAAATATATGAAACAAATGAAAAGAAGAAGAAAACATAGGGGCCACGTCTTCATCAGGAGGGAGATGGCCAGCTATGCAAAAAGAAAGAACTCTCTTTTCTGACATGCTCGAAGGACAAATGTCTAAAGATCTTCGAGCAATTCCCCCAAAGAGTGTTCGTATTCAATGAACTTAGGTTAAAACATTTGAATAAATATAAATGCAGAAAATTAGAAATACCAATAAATGAAACATAAATGCAATTAGGGATACTCATATAAATGAAACATACATACATTAAAAAATTAAATACATAAAGCCAAAATCAGCAAATCAGATGGAATTTATATATGAAAATAGTATGAAAGTTGCCAAAAGTAGTTTTAAAATTATAGTAAAGAAGTGTTGCCAGGTGTAATTATATTTAAAATTTAAAGTATAAATGTAGGTGTTTTCAGGATTCTTGTAAGAACTTCAATGCTTGGGTGGCCCTTCTGTAGTTATAAAAATTACGCATTACTTCAATCTTACAAGCGATTCCCTACTTTCTACATATTTTAAGATAAAATTAATTGAAATATTATTATTTTTTAAGTGATCTATCAGTCGTTTAATTTGATATTTAGTAGATTCATGGTTGTTGCAGATATTATAAATGTGATTAAGTTCATTAATTATAACGTTTCTGTATATTTTTAAAGAAATATTTGAATATTTTTAAAGAAATATTTGAATTAATAGTTCCAGGAAATTAACTTATTAACATGAAAATTAAATTGATATGTTTTGTCGAAGACATCAATATATGTAGTAGAATTATCAATAGTGATAAATAAATCCAAAAATTCTGTTTTAGTATCAAATAAATTTGTTTTTATTAGAGAATGCTCTTCAGGGTAAATAGTGTTAGAAATATCTTGAAATTTTAAATTGTTGAAAATAATGAAATCATCTATGTATCTGAAAGCAAAAGGATATTGATAAAAGAAGTTTTTTTCAAAATAATGTAGAAATAAATTTGCTAGTGTTCTGGAAAAGTTTGATCCCTGTGGAATTCCACAATTTTGAATAAAAATATTTTCACCGTTAAATATTTAATTGTTATAAATACACATTTTAATAGATTATTCCAGTATTCAAAATTAATATTTAATAATTTTCTATAGTCCTGATAATAAATGTGTAATACGTTGTTTAGTTTATCAATGGGAATTCTTGTAAAAAGGTTTTTAAAGTCAAAGGAATTAACACTATGAATTTTATTTTTTGATAAAAAATCCAAAATAGGTTTATTATTATTAATAATCCAAGTAGCTTCTGATTTAATAATATAGTCTAATATAATATTAAGAATTTTAGCAAAAATGATTCCAGGTTTATTCATGTACGATTTAGTACCACAGGTGATAAATCTAATCTTTATAGGAATTTTGTGAAATTTAAGAATGACTGTTAAATAAGGACTCTAATTTATAGTTGTTAATGTTTAGAAGTTTATAAAATCCAAGGATTTTTTATAAATGATATTAACTGTGGAGCTTAAACGTTCATAAGTGCTCGAATTTAATGTTTCATTATCAATTAAATATGAATAAAATTTCTTACAAAAAATGCGTAATTATTAGAGGCTTTATCTACTGGCGTAATGATGAAATTATCTTTTAGATTATTGATGGCTGGTTTTAATGGACCAAGTTTAATGCCAGAAAATGTTAAATTATTAACAAAAATAAATTCTTTAATTTTATTAAAAAGTTTAAACTTCCAGACTGTAAAAATTCAATGGGTGTATTATAATATTTTGAAATATTAAAGATAAATGAATCAATATTATGTAAAACTATCTACTTTTCAACTAAATAAATTTAAAATAATTAAAACTATTTTACATTGAAAAAATTGAAATTGAAGTAATGCGTAATTTTTATAACTACAGAAGGGCCACCCAAGCATTGAAGTTCTTACAAGAATCCTGAAAACACCTACATTTATACTTTAAATTTTAAATATAATTACACCTGGCAACACTTCTTTACTATAATTTTAAAATTACTTTTGGCAACTCTCATATTATTTTCATATATAAATTCCACCTGATTTGCTGACTTTGGCTTTATGTACTTAATTTTTTACTGTATGTATGTATGTTTCATTTATATTAGTATCTCTAATTGCATTTATGTTTCATTTATTGGTATTTTTAATTTTCTGCATTTATATTTATTAAAATGTTTTAGCCTAAGTTCATTGAATACGATCACTCTTTGGGGGAATTGCTCGAAGATCTTTAGACATTTGTCCTTCGAGCATGTCAGAAAAGAGTGTTCATTATTTTTGCATAGCTGGCCATCTCCCTCCTGATGAAGACGTGGACCCTATGCTTTCTTCTTCTTCTTTTCATTTGTTTCATATATTTCACTGTTTTTCTAATTTCATATTTTTTATGTTTAATCTTATTTATATTTCACTGTTTTTCTAATTTCGTATTTTTTATGTTTTATCTTATTTATATTGGCAAATCTTTCTTTAACTGCTTTTGCGTTGGCTAGATTTCCTATTGTATTGTATATTCTTTATTGTATTTTTATATATATTTATGTTTTTTGCTTTATAATTATATATATATATATATATATAGATTATGATAAAATTTGTGTATTTAAACTTTCTAACAATTTATGACAATAGAAACTTTTTATTTTTTTTTGCAATTTAGGATATTTTATATTATGTTTATATATGAAAATAATAACGTATTTAGGCTGTTATTAAAACTTCCTTGAGAACAGCAAGCACATACATAAATACAGTATATTTATAGAATATTTTCTTAAATTCAATTTAATTTTTATTATATTACACTAAAACATATTAAATAAAAAATGTACCAAATTTTTTATCAATTATAAACAAATTAAATAAAAAATAGAATGTAATGAGAATTTATCAGGATCATACTTTTAATAATAAGCATGTAAAATAATCATTCGAATTTTCGATTTTCAAAAGAATTAATTTAAAACAATTTTTTCATTTTAAAAATACCTTCAGAAATAAACCAATTTTTAAAATTCTAGCCGTTTACTAAACAAACTATAATATATTTGTTAAATACAGATGTTTCCTTCGACATATTTACAGATATCAGCATTTTTTAAATTCTCTCACTAATTAGCTTTACGTATAATTGCTGAAGGAAAATCATATTAAATGTTAAATACTATTGAGAAACCTCCTTAAAGTAAGTAATTAAAAAGTACTCAATTACTTTGAAGGGTTTAATGAAGAACCTTTTACACAAAATTAAAAATATTTTATAAATATTATTTAATTATTTATTTCGTGTCAAAATCTTCTCTACTTTACTGCATTTTTAATATTTTTGTTATATTCATGTTTTTAAAATGCAAAAGTTCTATTGTTCGTTTAGTGAAAAATACATACCGAAACCAATTATTTAGTAGTTATTTTTCTTTTCTTCAGTTTCTTTTTAAGAAATATATTTTATTGTACAAGAAAGTAATGGATAAAAGGGAAATATATCGAACTATCATATTTCAAAGTATAAAATGTATTTCAGAAAAATGTTACTATACAAATTATGTAAAAAATACAAAATTATATAATATTATAATAGTTTTATTAATTATATTAATAACAGCTATTTTATATTAAAAATATTACAAAACTGTCATAATATTTTAATTATAAAATATTTAATTGCATGATATATGTAAATTAATGTAATTGAAATGAACTTTAATTATAGTATTAATGCAATATTTATAAGCATATTATAGTTATATTTTCTTATGAAATTCATTGTAAATAAAGCATTAATAAAAAACAAAACCGCAGAAATATTTATATTATTCGAATTTTAT
Source organism: Latrodectus elegans (assembly GCA_030067965.1). Classification (NCBI taxonomy): domain Eukaryota; kingdom Metazoa; phylum Arthropoda; class Arachnida; order Araneae; family Theridiidae; genus Latrodectus; species Latrodectus elegans. The sequence continues at coordinate 70,082,032 of CM057812.1, read as the reverse complement.
TAAATAATTATTTATAATTGTTAAACAATTATTTTAGAAATGAATTATAAGAAGTGACAACTTATTAATAAGTATTAACATAATTATTATATTAAAAACCTAATTATATTTAACATAATTATTATTATTTTATATAACATTATTATTATTTAATAAAACTGTCATAATTACTCATTAAAATAACTCTCATAATTATTCACTAAAATAGATGATATGATGAGAAGAAATCATTGTTTTTCTCCTGATGATTATCTTTACGATAAATTTTAAATATTTATAAATATGTTCTACATTAATAATTGACTAAAGCTTATGAAATTATTTCATTTTATTAAATTGAAGATTGAATAATTGACCCTGAACAATTTAATATGTAAAAATATAAAAAAGAGAGAGAATAGAGAGTAAAATATAATATAATCAACCAATAATATAAAATAGGATTTTAAAGCTAAAACCGTTGAAAAAAAATATCGAGTGATTTATGCAGTGATTTGAGAACTTACTGTTAATTACGATGTATAGTTTCAAATTCAGAAATTACAATTTCAGAAACTGCAATAATTGCTTACTTATTTATCAAAAATTTTTATCTATCTAATTAATTATATCATACTTATAGCATTTTATTTTCAATTTATAGAATTCCACAATCATTTAACAAAATTCATTCGAACATCCTAATGCTCAATAAATTCAATTGTAATCCATCCTTTATCTCTTAAATACGCATAAAGCTGTAGGTGGATCGAAACTGCTAAAATATTACTTTAACAGTTAATGATTTTGATTCCCACCTGACAATAACATTTGTAAGGGCTTAGAATCTTCTTTAACACGTAGGCCACGGCTAAATTAATGCTTGTATGCAAAGATTTACCGTAGGGGGACAAATCGACTGACGTCTTAAATACAAGATTCTTGTTGGTGTAATTAAATTCTCCTTTAACTTTAAAAATATGTGGGATACAAAATTAGATAAATCATTGAAAGAGCTAAACTTTTAATAATACGAATAAAAGCTGATTATTTCTACAAAAATATGAACGAATTTCCTTGTTTTAATGTTTGACTAGGATAATAATTAGGCGTATTTTAAAGAATAATACGTCTTTTCGTAAATTAGCTTCTCATCTAATTTCTTTTCATTATAACATAACCAGATTTATCTTTAGACAAAATTCAAAGCATAATTCTTCATGTTATCTTGGTTCATGGATAAAAAATAATCTCAACTGAAAATCTCTGATAAAGAGGAGATGGAAAATTTAAACATAGTAGCTTTATTTCTTTAAGAAATTGAGTAAAAATAAAGGATGAAAAAATACAAAACTATATAAAAATTTCGCATAATTCAAATTATATTATTCTAAGTTTTCTGACTAGATGCAGTTGGAATATATTAGAAGGCAAAATTGTAAAACAAAATATTAATAGCCGAAGTTTTTTTAAGTTTATCGGAATTTAAATACTTTTTCCAAAGAGAGAATTTACAGTTTAAAAATACAAAATGTATATTTTGTTTCAAAAAAAAAAAAAAAAAAAAAAAAAAAAAAAAAAAATAAAAAATAAAATAAAGTTTAACTGGAAAACTAAACATAAAATTCTAAACTCCGGAAGCACATCCAAGATAATTAGCTTAAATGCGCTAAAAATATATTGCTGTGGATTATTTATTATCTTTTTAATTCGCTCATCGTTCATTTTTACTAACTAGAGCGATATAAAACATACAGTGAAGTAACAAGGTTATTATATTAAATAGCAATTAAGAAAATATTAAAGATTCAATAATTTATGAAAAGTGATTTAAAGATTGTTTCTATAACTATTCGAAAACGATTAAAATTCTTGTAAATTTTTTCTTGCTCATATGTAACTGATGATAAAATTTAAAAAAAGATTTAATTACTCACTTTTGTGAAAAGTTTTGAATCATATTTTAGGATTAAATTTTAATGGAGAAAATTACAATATATGGATAATATTTTAAGACCAGAATAATTTTGCAGATTTCGTAATTTAAATATTAATTGCTTTTCAATTCATTTTTTTAGTACCTTGCAAAATGACAAATGATGATGATACTGATTTACTTTCTTTGGAAATTAAATATTGCAATTTTTAAATATTTATTAATGAATTATTTACAATGGACTATCCTTATTCATGAATATTAAAAAAAGGATATTTATGAAACATTTTCGATATAATGATTAATATCAGCTTTCTTAAATATAATTTTAGTACAAAGATAACAAATATCATGGAATATTGCATGCGATATTAATAGAAGGGATAACTATAACAAATAATTGAAACCAGTTCTTATGCAAGCGTATAGAAAATAAAAGAAAGAAAATATTTAAAAAATAAAAACCAAGAGAACTCGTGCCATCTTTCTATGACATAACAGATATGTTTCAAGATAAATCAAGTAAACATTTTCAAGTCGTCGTAAGATGAAGAAAATTGGTTTCAACCACCTGTTTTGCTGTTATTTTTGATTCATTAAAATCCATTTCCTTGATCTTATTCATTTCACTCTATAAAAAATGTATCACGAAACAAGAAATATTTGATTATCAATCTCTGTTATCTACATTTAAAATTATAAATTCCAACAAAACGCCTGAAAATTTCATAAAAAATTGAAATGGGTTAGGGCTAGAAGTGAAAATTTACATACGATTATATTGCATGTAAAATGAAAATTTCAATTTCTGTCAAAATCAATGGAAAAAAAAGTGGCATGAATGATTAAAAAAAACATAGTTTTTTTGGGAAGAAAATTATTTGCTTTATACATAATGAGTATAAGCATTTTAAAAGGAATTAATTAACCAATATTCACATTCACTGTAACATAAAACTAAGACAGACCTGTTTCACGACAACAAATATGGGTCAAGGCTTACAGTTCTCGTATTTCTTCTCCAAACACAGGGCCCTGTGGAGTGAGGCATATGTACCGGTTTTGTGTTTAGTTCTCAGGCATGCTTGGTGAAACATCTGTAAGAAATCGGTGAATTGGCAACGACTTCAGCATAATCTATCAAATAAACTTCAGAAATTTTCTGATGAAAAGTATTTACATTTTGGATTTTGAAAGTCTTTGATTATCTTGAGAAATATCAATTAATTTCCATGAGTTTCAGTTGAGTAAAGATCGTTCTTAACCTAACATAAACTGTGACAATTTATTATAAATACAATTTTTTTTAAAAAAACTCAAGTATTGTGCAGTGAAAATAATGATATCTTGTCTCAGTTTCTGACACATTAAGCACCTTGTTTAATGGATATATATATATATATATATATATATATATATATATATATATATATATATATATATATATATATATATATATATATATATATATATATATATATATATATATATATATGTATGTATATCATAGAGGAAATTAAATATAGGAAATTAATAACTTCTTTCCTCGGTATGGCTGTAGTTAGTTTACTTTCATCAGTTGAATTTCATATTATTTTGAAAATTGTTATGGTGAACACAATTCCTCATTTCTTTATAAATTAAATTAAATTTTATTGCGAAAATTACTATCTATTTACTCATTGATCTGTTTCTTATAAATGAATAATTCTAATAACTTATTTAAATGATTAAGAATGTTAAAAGGTAATTAAAAGTAATAACAAGGAATTTTTTACTGTAGTATACTGTTTTGATTAATTTTCACCTGAAACTAAGCAAATTAAAAGAACTATACTATTAATCAACTTGAATAAATGCTGTTTGTTTCTAACTAACATTTAAAGATAAGACTTTCAATAAAATGCTGACGAAATAAAGAACTCAAACTACATTTTATAATTTAAATTGGAACATAGAACCAATGAATGATAACAACAAATGCAGTCAGTACAAGCAATGCTAATTTTAATTATCTAAATTATTCTGTTGTTCATACTTTATTACGAAGAACCGATGATGATCATTTTAAATATGCTAGTTCCGATGAAAAGATAAATTTAATTATATTCTCTCGGGGTACATTCCTTTTAGTCATCAAATCTTGTTTGTATTTGTAGAAGCGAATAATTTTAATTAAAATTTGCACAATAATGAATTAAAACTGATTTTATTAAAATGGAACAATTTTAAATTTTTAAAAATCTTACATCTTGATTTCGTGCTGCAAGCAACATTATTCGAAACAATAATATGATTAAACATTCTCTTGAATTAACAAAAAATTTACTAAAAAAGAAAATATTTAAATTTAAAATATTGAGAAATAATATCAAAGACAAAGTGGGATTTAAAAGCATGTTTCGACTACATTTTGTTAATTTAATTCTGAGGTAATATTTTAAATTAACTTAGAAGCTTAATATGTGTAGTTTATTGTTTATTATATTCCATCCGTAAAACTTAATTAAATATTTAAGTTTTAAATTTTTTTTATTAATTTGGCATACGTTTAATCGATATTATCTATAAATTCTGAGATATTCTTTGAATTTCAATTAAGTAGAGTTGTTGCATTCAGGCAATTAAAATAAGAGTAATAAAAATAACATCGTTAAGGAATTTTAAACAAGAAATTTTAAAGATTTTCTTTAAAATTTTTCTAAATTTTATAAAACTCGAAAATTTATAATTGAAATATACCTATTTAAAATATATACGTCAAACAATATATAATAGAAATGTTTTAACATTTATTACTTACACATTACACTCTATTCTGTTAACACACACACACAGCTTACTTTATTTTAAGGATTCCTAATTGCTTCTTACAGGCATAGATCTACCTAAAAGATTCTATTTTATAAAAGTTAAGAATGATATAAAAGTTAAGAATTTTTGTTTAACTTATTTTCCTATATTTTTTCAGATTATCGCAGATACTATAAATTTTAGCAAGAACATTGAAAATTACATTTTTATTTATTTTAATGAAAATATTTAAATAAAAAATATTATTTCATTAACTTTAAATTTAATTTAATTTTATTTATGGTGTCAATTTGATCATAGGAGTTAATAATATCAGTTTGAGATAAAGGCTCAATAAAGATATTAAGAAATTTTTAATTTAAGTTATTTCCATAAATTTAATTCTTCTTAGAAAATAGCCATACAATTAAAAAAATTTCGGAATTTAAGAATGCATATAAAAACGTGAAAAATTATTTATGTATCTAAAAACGTGAGAAGTTTCTGCGGGACAATTTTTTTATTATAATGTGGAAACAATATGTTCAGAATAGTTGGAACTTAACGTCATTTGTGAAATAACCGACTTGTATAAAAGGGCATTAATTATGAAAGATATAATTATTTAATATGTAATCACTTAATTTTTGTGTATTTGTAAAGAGAATAATTCATAAGTGATAAAACAAAAATTCTTTCTATTTTCAAAATTTCATCATTTTAATATTTAAATTTATTGCGATTTTATTTTTTTTAAATATTTTTATTAATTTGTTTACCACTTTTTTTTATAATATATACTTTTTTATTTTTTGTAAAATATTTAATATTGTTATAAGGAATTTGGGATTTGTACATTAAATTGGTTAATAAAAACCAAAAATGTGTATAAAGATTTAAAATATATAATCTGTTACGATTTGCTTATTTAAATGCCATTTGTGTTAAATTCAATAATAGATGCTTATAATAATATTAATGAACTTGATGAATCCAGTTTATATATAAATATATATATATATATATATATATATAAATAAAAATATAAATATATATATATATATATATATATATATATATATGTATGTATGTATGTATATATATAGAGCTATCTTCACGGTTTTTTGCACACATTAAAAACAGTGAGATGTGCAAGTGCAACTCTCTGGGAGTGACAACCCTTCTCACATTTTTCTTGAATATCCATCTGTTTCAGACAAAAGGAACGAGATTTGTAAAGACTTAAATAACAGGTGGTCCCCGATCTTGGTAGACCTAGTAAAGAAAGAGAATTTTGAATTTTTTAAAAAATTTATCCATGCTGTTATCAAAAATTTCAGAGTAACTCTCGTATCTACTTACTTGCAATGCATGGATGGAGATTATTTAAGGTAAAATCGAGTAAGTTTCCAGCGAATTCATGTATTTCTTAAACTTTTTCAAGAACACAATAAATCTAGGAAGAAAACATATTTTTCCTGGTATGAACAGTTTGATTAGTTAATGTTGTTATTATTGTTATTTCTAATATCCATGTCTAGGACGCGAGGTCCACTCACTTTCAGCAAATCAAAAGCAAGCGTAAGAGTCTTATACAAGTCCTCAAGAAGCAACCGGCACTCACGTATATGTGCCGGTGATGCCTGTTCATTTTGGCATTTAGGACAATTTGTATAAATTTTGAGACCTCTCTAGAAACTAAGACCCTTCAGTGATCACCGAAGAAACGGAAAAGTATAGTCTGAACATATCTATTTCAACCAAAGCAAGAGATCTTCCTGGACAATCAGCTTGATACCAGGGATGACTCGAGGGAATGAAGTAATTTGCCTGACAGCATGTCTTCTAATGGAATACAATTCAAGATACGTCACTGAATTAGAAACTGGTAAAGATTCTTAATAACCTTCCTTTACCAGAACATGTGCCATTTCATTTCCCCATATGCCAACATGCCGAAGGATTCCATTGGAAGTGCACTTCACAAAGTGACGAAACCTGTTTAAGTTTGCTATGAATTGTGATTCCAGCCCTATCACCAGCTCTTCACCAATTATTAAATATTGTATTATTAAATGAATTATACTTCTCTTTTATTAATATTTTGCGTTTCCTATTGATTAAATTTTGGAAAAGAAAACACATTTAACAGGAACTCAGAATATTTAAAATAAATTCCAAACCACTGCAGACATCCTAAGAAATATATTACGAATCGTTGAAATGAAGACAGTTCATCTGATAACCCAGATCCCCACTAAGTTTTTAGTTTTATGAAAAATAACGTTATTTAATAATTTTATTTTATATTATATCAAAATAAGCTTTATTAAAAACAGGAAGTGGGCAAAATGCATTACACATATTCAATGACGAAGTAAATAATAATCAGTATCAACTATACAATTTAATGCAAATGTGTCCTTCGAATTACACTCTTAAATAAAAATTAACTATTAACATTCTTGATCGAAAAATTGTGTTAGTTTAAATGATACTAAATAAACATTTTAAAAATTGTTAAATGACATTTATCAAGTATAAGAAGCAACGCTTTCTTAATATTATTTCAATAAAAGTGGTGTTAAAAGAAAATTTGAAATATCATTCGCCCAAGATATAATTCTTCTTGTTAAATAGCTCTTGACTGCTGCAGTGAAAAAAAAAAAACCTCTAAATGTTAACTAATTGCTCTTGCATAAAAGAGGAAAATGAAAGTTTTAGATTCTGGTGTTTATACTTGACTTGATAATAGATGAACATTTCAAGCGGAACTGCTTTCGTTTTGACATTTAATCTATAAACCATTTGATGCCATTCCATTTATCTTTCTTTTCCTGAATTTCCAATTTTGTTGGAATTTATTTAAGTTGAAGACGAGATTCTTTTCTGATGGATTGCTGAAATCCAAATTGTGGTTTCCTCAACTCAAAACAATGCGGTCTTGTATCTGGCAACTGTAATTCCTTTTTGAACAAGTGTCACATAAACTGAGATTCTCCTTATTACATAAAATCAGAGCATACTTCACTTTTGAATTCGAAATAATAGACAAAGCAATTTGAGAGGAAATATTTCAAAGGATAATCGTTATTTTATTTTGTAACCCACAGGAAAGTTGATCACTTCAGCACATTCAAAATTCTTAAAAAATTTCCATCTTGTAATCTACCAGTGGATTCTAGCATACATGGCAAATTATTTAGAAAAGAACATATTATAAATATTAAGCTTTATCACATGTCGTAAAGACTAAAGATTAGAAAAAGAAACCACTTCGAACGATGAGATTGCTGGAAAAGAAAATAACGTAGACATGGGTTGATTCAAACCTTGATCTTCCATTATGAATTGAATTATCTCAACTTATAAATAAAATAATTTAAGACATAAATATAGCATATTGTGAATTGTAATTTAAATGGCTTAAAATTTAAGTAAATAAATAAATTAAAATTTAATTTTTTTTCAAAATCTGCAAATACATTTATAAAGGTGCAAACATTTCTTTATTATCAAAATGCCAACTTTTCTTTAAAATTCAAGGAAAAAAATTTATTTAGTGTAGAATTTTTATATTCAATATGCAAAGTTGATAAAATATATCTTTTTTGCAGAAATTCTAATGCTGATTTTTCAATAACTGATTTTTTTATTTTCTGTAAAACTTTTTTATAATATTAAAAAAGTCTTTTTTACACAAATTTTTTCAAAAATAAATAATTTTTTTTAAAAAATCTACATAATCCTAGAATTTATTTAGATAACGTGTTGTTACGTTATTACGTTAAAAAATTAATAAAGTAAAATTGAAATTTCTTAATATAAATTTTGATTTGGAAAATGTTTTGGAAGTAATAATTTTAAAACATTTTCCATAATAATTATAACATTTAAAATGAAAATAAAATTGGAAAAAATTCTTAATAAAGTAAATTTGTGAAGAACAATGTATTTTCTTAACTAATGAAATTATTTTATACCACAGGAGAATTTATATAATAAAATTTAGCACCTTTTTAAATTTTTATTTGAATTTTTTGACATATTTATAATAAATTTGGATAACATATTCATGATTAACTAAATCTGATTTTATATTATCCCCGAATTAAATAGTCAAAAAAGTTTAGAACGATTTTAGATAACATTTCTACAACATTTTCTTCCCTTAAACTCATTTAAGCAAACTATACAATCTTCACCTTCAACTGAATCAGAATTTAAGTATCAAAATTCTTCTTCAACAATGTAAATAATGAGGAATAGTTTCATTCTCGAATAATTTTTATAAGAGGATTAAACTTCAGTGCAATGCATATGGATTTAGCACATGAATGACATATTCGAAATCGTCTTATTTAGAAAGCATTCCTTAAATATACTTTAATTAAAAAATGTCTTTTAATTGAATTTCCTGGATTACATATTATAAATATGCGCTATGTCGAAAGTATTAATAATTCCTTTATTGCATTTTGATAAATCTTAAAGATATTGTACTGCTAACCGTATTACATAAAAACTGTTATATTTCGATGAATTTAACAACAGAATATTTTTCATTTTCATAAACAAAGAGGTTGAAAAATATTAATATTGATATAGATGTAAGCGAAGCAAGACATAAATACATGAAAAATAAAAGTATTACGATTGTGACTGATATCCTCTCCGACTTTTTGCAAAGCCCAATAACGTATATTTTCCTGGACCTAGCATTGTGTGGAAATAATAATCCTTACTTTTGCTTTTGTATGTTCCCATGAATTGATCTTCTTTTAGGATCATCCTCTAAGTCCGAGCTGCTTCATTCAGAGGAAGATGCTATTTATAGTTATCATCCTCACTTCTCTGAAAATTTCCCTCCTATTTTCCCGGGATTTATGAGATGAAATCGCTAAGCCTATAAGGAATCTTGTTTCTTACAAAACGAACAGATTAAGGCTTTTAAATAAAAGAATTTATTTCATTTCCTTTAATAAGACTGTTTTTTTTCTATTTTATTAGTGTTTTATATAATATCTCTCTCCTTAATTTATTTTGAAATTCATAGTTTCTTTTCAATTTACTAATTTATTTTTTTTAGTTACATAATAAGTTATTTCGAAAATATGTATTATGTGATACATGATATTGATGTAATATGTATATGAATTGTGATATATGATATTGATGTAATATGAATTGTGATATATGATATTGATGTAATATGAATTGTGATATATGATATTGATGTAATATGAATTGTGAAATATGATATTGATGTAATATGAATTGTGATATATGATATTGATGTAATATGAATTGTGATATATGATATTGATGTAATATGAATTGTGATATATGATATTGATGTAATATGAATTGTGAAATATGATATTGATGTAATATGAATTGTGATATATGATATTGATGTAATATGAATTGTGATATATGATATTGATGTAATATGAATTGTGAAATATGATATTGATGCAATATGAATTGTGATATATGATATTGATGTAATATGAATTATGAAATATGATATTGATGTAATATGAATTGTGTTATATGATATTGATGTAATATGAATTGTGATATATGATATTGATGTAATATGAATTGTGATATATGATATTGATGTAATATGAATTGTGAAATATGATATTGATGTAATATGAATTGTGATATATGATATTGATGTAATATGAATTGTGATATATGATATTGATGTAATATGAATTGTGATATATGATATTGATGTAATATGAATTGTGAAATATGATATTGATGTAATATGAATTGTGATATATGATATTGATGTAATATGAATTGTGATATATGATATTGATGTAATAGGAATTGTGATTAAGATTTTCTACAATTCATTCCTCTAAGAAAGAAGAGAGCGTATACTTCATCTATCTTCTATCCATCTACCTATGTATTTAGTTAAATAGATGGATACAAGTATGATCTCTTCTTTCTTACAGAATTTGAATAGTAGCAGATCTTAATAACATAATTACATACACATACATTGGTAATAAGCCCTAGTAACTGAAAATGATCTAGTATGGGACAGAATTGCAGTTTTGTAGTGACATGTTTCCGGTACATCAGTAAGAAACTGGTGAAGCTCATTGTCTACTTTCCTTAAGTTTATGAGAATCAAAATTTGAAAACATGTTCTACAAAATGATCTTAATGATATCATCATTTAGTCATTTTGTTATGCTCACTTTAAATTACTGAGATGTGAAGATAGATGTTGTGTTGTTTTGTCCGCCACTTTTAACTGAAGCTGGATTACGGATCATATAATCATTCCTTGAATATAATTAGCAAATTTATTTTATTTGACCGATAAGAAGATCTTTAACATGGTTTCAACCAAATTAAGATTTTATAATATGACAGGACAGCAAAATTTTGCCAAAAACATTAACACAGAATTGCTAAATCCATGATTTTTATTCAGTTTAAAATTTTACCCTAGCTAGTTAACTTTAAACAATATAGTGTTTTCTTGAAAAATAAACAGAATGCCTATTTCACATTCTTTAACGTTACATCTTACATTTATTTTCTAAGATGTACACACAATTTACTAATTACAACTATGTCCTATTTAAATTTTTTGTCCAATTTTTATAAAGATGCAATTTAAAAAAACACTCTGGGATATAAATGATTTACATAGTAATTAAGCAATAGGGATGCGATGGAAAATCTCCCCCAGTATATTTGGCAACTTGACCTCAGAAAGTCTAAGTGATATCCATGTAGCTTCTACAAAGTCTTATACCATGGGTTCCCAAACTTTCTTTTCTCGTGGACCACTTTCAAAATTTTACTATTTTCGGTACACCCCGTGCTGCTGCATTTCTACTGTATTCCCAAAACTCTTAAAAAATATCGCCCTAAATTGGGGGTGTTAAGAAGGGACAGAAAGTAGCACATTTTCTTGTGTCCTATTTATTAAAATAATACTCATGAATATACAAAATTATAAACATTTATTATTACAAACAATCAACAATTGACAAAAAATCAACAATGAACTCTAAAATATGAATCAACAATAAAAAATAGTCTTACTTTTAATGAGACGGCGCACAGACGGCACTTAGAAAGTCTCGACATGTGGTGTACACTTGTACTATTATCTATTGTTTTATTCAAATCTGTGTTTGAACTGAATTTAGAATATTTTTGACTACCTACTTAGTGAATGATGCTACCTGTCTACGTTGATAGGTAAATCCAAGCCAAAATATTTGTTCTTTATTATGAAAACAAGAAAATTTTTCGTGGACCACTATTTTCTTTTCACATCTTTATGGACCCCCATGTGGTCTACTATGGACACGTGGGAGTTTACCTGGACAACTTTGGGAACCTATGAAACTATCAAAATGATATACTTTTTACAGAATCCATTGCACAATAAAACTTATTATATATATATATATATATATATATATATATATATATATATATATATATCCATTTAAGATTAATTAATATTTAATTAGGAATTATGTAACGAAACCAAAATTATTAATGAATACTTAGATTGTAAAACATTGAATTAATTTGATTTTTGTAATATTTCTAATAATTAACACTCTTCATGACTTATTTTGTAATTTTCTGCTATAAGTAAGTGCGAATGTAGATGAATTCATAAAAAGTAAGAAAAATCGCTATTGATTAGAATTTAAGTTCAAAATAACCGGCACATCATCCGAATTGAGTGGAGCTGAATTTGCATTTTAACAGTTGAACGCATAATTAAATGATAACGCCTTAACTTTGCGAGAAATTTTTGTGTGTGAAAAATATAATTTTTTTTAAATAAAATTGATTAAAGTAGAAAGTATTGTCTATTCTTAAAATATTTAAGAAAAAATGAAAGCAGAGGGGAAAATATTAAGAAATACGTCGCGGTTTAAAAATTTACTTCCGATTTCAAGTGCATTTTTTTCTACTGAATATTATGTTAAATAACATTGATTAAAATGATATTTTGATTCATGTCACTTGTTTTCTGAGAGGAATAGGCTATTTTGAATATACTTTGACCTAAAAGTATCAAAATTAAAAGCATATCATTCAATCCGTTATTTACTAGATCATAATAACAATATATGCTATAAAAATTCTATACAGGAATAAAAAAGTCGTAGTTGAGATAAAATAACCATGCACTGTCAGTTATGTTTCGAATTCTCGGTTACGTTGTGCTCTCCTTCTTAGTTATTATATGCATTTTATGCCATGTTTTTCTGTTTACATAAGTTCTCTAAGCCGTATTTTGTCTTATTTATATTGATAATTTCAAACTAACAAAATTTCTCATGCTTTTTCTCATATTTTTGCAAAATGATATTTATTTTTATGGAAATATAACTCTCAAAGTGAAATGTTTATTATTTTTAGACAGATTTTATTTAATTTCAGCCACATTTTATTTAAATACGTTTAATATAAAATGAAAAAAAATATTATTAAAACTATACTTTTTGATAATAATTTAATTTTTGTTCTGAATCGCAAAAAAAATTATAAAAATGCGACATTTTTACAAGCTGAAAGAGAAATGCGTTAACACTAATTTGAAGTTAGGTTCAAATTATTTTGTAAATATGCTTTCAAGATTTAAGTAAATGTGAATAATGCAAATTTTCTTAGTTAAAAAAAATCGCTTGTAAAAAAATAAAAATTATAATTCACATATGATGAAATCAAAATTCTTCAAGTAAAGAAGCAGAAAAAGAAAGAAGAAACGTCATGAAAAAGCAAAAAATGAAGAAATTATTATTTAGATCTCTGTTAATTAATCATTACATGCACACTTTTCATTCTTAATCTTTGTTAAATTAATAAAATTTAGACGCAACAATTTTACATAACAACACTGGAACGTACTGTACAACTCATTTCTATAGTACTTACTATTTTATTTTTCGCTAGTTAAAGCTTTGGCGTTAAATGCAATCTGTTATCTTATAACATGATAAATTGATAGCTTTTGTTTTACATAATAAGTTAACCAATACGGATTAAACTTCCATATCAGTCTAAGGTCACTTCTTACGCAGAAAGTTTAATTCACTTGGATCCAACAGTTTGAATAATCTTTCTGTGTAAAATGGTATTTCGAAGCACTATAAACATTCATTTTCTAAGAAAATTCATTGAACCTATGAATTCAAAACCATTTATGAACAACCAGTTTGTCTCATCAGCTTATAAATGAGACAAATAACATACTTCTTTCAAGGAGAATCAATTACTTATTAAACTTGTTTTATGATAAATAAATAATTTTTCATTTCGTATTTACGTTTATTAGTACAAATTTTCAATTTCGTATCTGATTTGCAAATATTTGGAATTATTTTTTGACTAAATTTTATTTTTTGTGAGATTGGCAGTTACTTCAAATTTTTTTTTTATTGTGAAAATTTTTGCTTAAGCAACTTTTTGTAAATAAAAAAATATTTGCATTGCATAAGAAACTTGATGCCTCCTTACATATTTTACATAGTCCTGTCTCTTATATATTCTTCTTTGTATAATCTGTTGGAAATAAATTATATAATACTAAATAAATATTTACAAAAATGTTATTAATATTTTATAAAATAGTATAAATAGTATTTAATAAAATATTATTTCACGACAGAATGTTTTAAATAATTAATAAACAAATATTTGACTACGCTAAATGCATCATTATTTTGTCATATGATTTAAACATTTAATAGACTTAAAATTTCTTATACTGTATAAAAGCATTGATTTGAAATAGGAAAATACTTTTGTAAAACTTGCTAATCCGTTGCGTGATGCAACAATCTCAGAAGAAAAGATGTTAAAAAAGTTTCTTATAATAATAAATTCGTTTCACATTAAAAAAAAAAAATATTGATTTCCACACGGAAAGCATTTCAAAAAATGGTTTTAATCCTTTTTATTTATACGAATGGATGTGGATGCACGAAATATTTTTTATCTGTCTGTGGTGAGTACACCAATGTCATCAGAATTAACATCCGAGTTCTTTCTGTCTCATGAGTTGAACAAATTCAATTCTTTACTTAAAGTAGTAGGGATTCTCTAAATCTACGGTGGATAATGTAAACGTTTGAACCCATTGACATATCTTCTAGAACCATTGAAATGCGTAGCAGCAATGCAAATTTTCCCTTGTATTTCCCCTTCAGACTTGTACCTTTGAGTATATTATTCAGCTTCTTTTCCTCCGAAAGTCTTGTGCTGTTGAAAATTCATGGTGGATTGACGTTTTGGAGAATTATGATAGGCATGTCAATTTCTAAGGTTAAAATGTTTTTTTGCAACGTTAGAATTTGACGTGCCTATTTCTAAGTTACAATTTTTATATGGAAAGCATTTCAGAATATAATTTTAATCTTATTCATAGTTAAAATAATATAGTAAGCATAGTTGAAAAATCAAGGGAATTGAAGAATACCTTTGGCTGAATGACAATTCACCTTGATTCTTTAGATCGTTGATGGGTTTTTATTTTTCTTCATTCCTAGTAATTCGTCTCGATTATTGAAAGTAATATCTCCATTATCGTTGTTCTTAGCTATTAATATTTACACTGAGCCACTGATGATTTCTGAAATGTTTTTGCCTTCATTCAACTGTTTCGATACACATTCAGCTCAAGTAATCAAAGGGGAACTATTTATATTCGAGTAAATGGAATTTGTTTGCATACACCAACGTCCTATATCATTTTATAGATGTACTATGTTATAAACTTACTCGAGACTTTATGCAATATCTTCTCAAAGTTTCATAGTAATCGTATAACTAGCATAATAAAACATAAAAAGATAAACACACACACAAATATATATATATATAATACTTATATTAGTTTAATACAAGCTTGTTATTACGTCAGAAATTGAATTATTTCTTGATGTATTGAATGACTTTACAAAAAGTATACTAATATATAATGATTAAAAGTAAATAAATTATTTAATGATTATTGGGGAATTTCATATGATACATACAAAAAAAAAATTTATTTCAGCCTTATTATTTTTTTGACTTGTATAATTGAAATCATCTCAAAGTTCAAATTCTTATAAATAAGTTTGATACACAGTTTTCAAAACGCACATAACACTTTCCAATCAAAAATACATTTTAATAGTACTTTTGATTAAAGCTGAATATAAAATCCCAAAATTTCATTATAAATATTGATTGGGAAACATATGATTTACATCCTGTAATTTAATTGTAAATGTTAGTTCAAAATCGGAATGACTAATTAACGTAAATCGTAAATTTAGGATGCTTTCATATAGTAAAAAAGTAATTTCAAAAGTTTTTTAAAGCTTATTTCAATATATAGTTTAAAAACGTAGAATTTGAAAATAAATATATATTTATTTATATATTTGTTATTTTTAATTAAGTTAAGATTTTGTCATTTATAATTAATTCTAAAACGTATTAAACTATTGCCAGAAAATATTATATTTTCTTGGTATCATCAATATTCTCAACAGAAACATCCTCATTCTTCTCTTATTTCAGTTTTTAATCTTCAGGGAGTTTCTGTTGAAGCTTAAAGTAATTTAAATCGCAAAGGAATAATTTTAATTACGGAGAAAATATATTTTGTTAATTTGAAATAAAACCGATACTTTTGAACATAGGAAGGCGCTACTTATTATATCGACTTTTCTGCTTCTAATTAAGTCAGCTTAATCTAATGATATCTGTATATAAATTCATCATAAAATACAATGCTTATTCGTATTTATTTTAAAAAGTTTGATTTAAGGAAACTACTTTGAAAGATTAAAAATATTTTCTTCTCTTCTTTTTAAGATTCCATATCTTTTAATGTTCTATTTAAAAATTTCGCAAAATTAATCCTTGTTCTTGCAACAAAATTTATTTGTAATGGCAATTTCATACATAAATGTACTGAAGTTAATGATTAAAGTATTAAAGTTGAGAGTTGCAAAACCATACATGAAATAAATTGAAAGTAAACATGCAATAATATTTAAATTAAAAAATGAAATTATACGTATCTTTGTTGGAGTTAAATATTGTTAAATTTTTTGTTGCATAACAATATAATTAAAAGTAAAAGCAATCACAAGAATGGAAACTTACTGTTCTGCTACTTTTCTGTTCAAAATAAGTTGTTAAATAGCACAAAAATTAAATTTAATGACATTTTTAAAGAAATATTATAAGTGTTGCAATTTTATCAGTGTTACTCGTGTGTTTACTCATTAATATGCCTACTATTATTGGTAAATATGTTTGATTGCTATGTTTTGGATGCTCTGAACTTCTCCATCATTTTTAATCATCTATAAGATATTTCAACTTTTATGTTTATAAAATGAATTTTTCTCAAAGTTTCATAGTGATCGTATAATTAGCATAATAAAATATAAAAAGATAAACACACAAAAGCTTTCAAAGAAATTTTGGTGGATTATTTAAAATTGAAAACTTGTTTAATATTTTTTCGTAAATTTAAGATCCCATATCTTTTAATGTTCTATTTAAAAATTTCGCAAAATTAATCCTTGTTCTTGCAACAAAATTTATTTGTAATGGCAATTTCATACATAAATGTACTGAAGTTTCATAGTGATCGTATAACTTAATTAATTTTAATAAAATTTTACCTTTTATAGTAATTTTATTGAAGTAATTTTCAATAAAATTACTATAAAAGGTAAAATTTTGAGTTCCCTATACTGATGTTTCTATAATATTAGAAAGATTGTGAAGATACATAAAGATTACTAGAAAAATTGTGAGAATACATGAGCTTAAGAAATATCGATAATTTCACAAAATACGCTCATGTCCATAAATTAAGGATAATGCAAGTTCAAGCAAAGAAAGATACAGAAGAAAAACAAATGCGAGTTATTAGTAAAGTCTACTCATTAAACAAAAAATAAAGAGCAAAAAAGGCGCTGCATGTTTAACATAATTAATAAAAATTGAGATTTTTACTCCCTGGAGCAAACTTCAAAAAAGTTCTACCTATTTACAAACACAAATATAATGTGGTCAGTAGGATGGTTAATGCATTGTATGCTCTCCAAACTATGCAATGCAGGCAGTACAAGGCTTAGGCACGCTGAGCATCAAATTATCGATCTGATCTTCGGGAATATTACACTACTCATCAAGCAATGCTCTCTGAAGGTAGACACGTGGAATAGTGTTGAGGGGCTGCAATTCGTCGTCCAAGCTCGTCCCACAGATAATCCATTGGAGTCAAGTCCAGTTAGTATGCTGGCCAGTCAATGCGGCTGATATCATTCGATTAAAAGCATTCGTCTACAATGTTTGTACGGTGGAGACGGGCGTTGTCATCCTTTAACAGAAATTCTACATCCATGGCGCTCCAAAATGTACGTACATATTGTTCCAGAATGACATGCCGATAAGATGTGGCCTGTTATATTCTGAACTTGCAGGTTAGTTCTGGAACCCAGAATAATTCCTCCCTAAACGAGAAATCCTGGGAGTCATTCAATACTGTTCTTTTGGTGGTTATGGATATTTGATCTTCTCCTTATGAAAGTCCGGTGAGAACCAGACTGAGAACTAAACCTGGACTCGTCGGTAAACATAACACAAGACCACTATTGGTGTGACCACAATGCATGCTTTCCACTCCAATCTAACCGCAAGCGACTGTGAGTTGTGGTAAGGGTAACACATCTGACATGTCTATGAGTCTGTAGACCAATGCACCCTTAGCGTCTGTACACGGTCTGCCTTGAAATTGTCGTACCGTTTGCTGAAGAGAACTGAACGAGACTTGTCTGATGCTGTGATCAGTCTGTTTCTTTTGCAGTAACTGCCAAATATCGGTACTCATTCGGCGTTGTAAGTCTGGGTTGACCTGTTCTGTAACGTCTAATCATATTACCATCATCTTATAACAATTGCCGAGGCTTGGAGATGACACTTTGGGCAATTCCAAGTTTTTCGGATACTTCCATCTGTGTACGTTCACATTTCAGTCGGCTGATAATTCTACCACTTAAAACATCATCCAAAAGCTTCTTTTATGCCATAACTATGCGGTTATTGCATTTATAAAGTGCTTGTGAAGAATTTTTCTTCTTTGCAACCATTCCTTTTATACCCCTCTCTTCCACTATCGTTATTGTGACGTACTATCGGAGCCATCTGGTGGTTTCTTGAAATTTACATATCATTCTTCACGATGTATGTGATAATTCTACTGGTGAAATTTTTATTTTAAAGTTCAATAGCTGTGTGATTCTGAATTATCCTTACTTTATGGACATGAGTGAATTTAAAAGTGAGATTCAATAATCGGAATTAACTTGAATCAGCAAATGTGTTGAGGAATAAATTTACGTCATAGTTGCCATTCTCCAAGTTTTAACAAAATCTCACCAGATGAAGCTGTTAACACCTTGACACAGTCTTGAAGAGCAGCTTTCTTTTAAATTAAATTATTTAGCTATTTAATTTTATTAATTTCTCTAGCTTTATCAAATTTTGAATTTAGTGTAAAGATTTTTATGAATATTTTTATGTATAGCGATTTTTATTTACTAAATCAACAAAGTTGCATTTGCTTTTAAACTGTTACTATTTTCAGTAGAAACACTCGAGTAAGACTCTCGATTTCTACAAGAAAAACCAAAAGAAAAAAAAATTGCAGTCTGTGAAAGTTTCAACTTTAAATTTTAAGCTAATAAAATATTTGTCTTAGTCATTAATCTAAATAAATACATTTCCCGTTTCTATATTACACTTTGTGTTGTGTTCGACTCAAATTTGAGTAACTAAAGTCGAGAAAAATGCCTGTGTCTAATCCCAGATTCTATCTTAATCAGGCATGGGATGCAGAATTTAAAATTACCTACTAGCCCTTAAATCACTTTGTTTTTAATGATTTAGCTTTTTTAACTAACAAATTATGGAATATAAATAATCAATTAAATTTAGGAAATATTCATATTTAATTTAATTATAATTTATTGATTTTATTAATATGGATTATACTATTAAAATGATACAATTTATTATTTCCAATAATAATTTAATTTAATTTGTATACATAAAAAATTCAAATTGAATTATACACACTACTGAAATCTTAATTTGAAGAGAATCTTACATATATAATAATCGTGAAGCTATAAGAAATATTAATAATTTTAGTTGGTTGCTTCGAGTTAATATTTGCAAAAACTCATTAGACAAAGAGCTACGGCTCAGTTGGGATTAAACAAACTATGGAGATGGTATTCATACTATAGTTAGAATTTGATATTTAATTTATGGTTTCTGCATATGGACGTATTTCTTTCTGTATATTGAAGTATCTTAGTACATGATTTCTATACTGTAAAGGTACGTATTTTAAGGCACTAGCTAGTAAATATTTTAAGACGATTCATAATAAAAGGAATAATTCTTTATAAAAGTGTTTTCCTTTCAAATTTTCATTCTGTTTTGTAAATTTTCTATTTTGCATTATCAGTTCAATTCAATTCAGTTCATTCTCAGTTCACGTTCAGATTTCCCCTTAAGAAGTCGATGATGTTTATATACACTACTGGCCATTAAAATTGCTACACCCAGAAGGTGACATGCTACAGATGTGAAATTTATACGAAAGGAAGAAGGTGCTGTAATATGCAAATGATTAGCTTTTCAGCGCATTCAGACAAAGCAGGCGCCAGTAGCGATACCTACATTGTGTTTAAATGACGAAATTGTTCAGCCGGTTCCTCATACACAAATTGCATTTGATCGTTGTTGCCTGGTGAAAAGTTGTTGTGATGCCTCGTGTAAGAAGGAGAAATGCGTACCAGCACGTTTCTGACTTTGATAAAGGTCGAATTGTAGCGTACCGGGATTGCGGTTTATATTATCGCAGTATTGCTGCTCGCGTCGGTCGAGATTCAATGACTGTTAGCAGAATATGGAATCGATGGGTTCAGGACGGTAATACGGAACGCCATGCGGGATCTCAACGGCCACCTATCACTAGCAGCTGAGAAGAGAGGCATATTATCCGCATGGCCGTAATGGATCGTGGAACCATGTCACGAGCCGTGAATCAAGAAACGGGGTCGTTTGGAAGACAACAAGTGTCTGCACGAACAGTTCGACGACGTTTGCAGCAGCATGGACTCTCAGCGCGGAGATCATGGCTGCGGCTTCCCTTGACGCTGCGTCATAGACAAGAGCGCCTTCAATGGTGTGATCAACGACGAACGTGGGCGCACGAATGGCGAGACGTCATCTTTTCAGATGAATCCAGGTTCTATGTACAGCATCATGATGGTCGCATCCGTGTTTGGCGGCATCGTGGTGAATGCACACTATCAGCGTGCATTCGTCATCGTCATACTGGCCCATCACCTGGAGTGATGGTATGGGGTGCCATTGGATACACATCTCGGTCACCTTTTGTTCGCATTAACGGTGCTTTGAACAGTGCCCGCTACATTTCTGGTGTGTTACGACCCGTGGCTCTACCCTTTATTCGAGCCCTGCGAAACCCTACGTTTCAGCAGGATAATGCCCGACCGCATGTTACCGGTATTGTATGGACCTTTCTTGATACGGAACATGTTCGGCTGTTCCCCTGGCCAGCACGTTCTCCAGATCTTTCACCAATAGAAAACGTCTGGTCAATGGTTGCCGAGTGACTGGCTCGTCACCAAACGCCAGTCACTACGGTTGATGAACTGTGGCATCGCGTTGAAGCTGCATGGGCATCTGTACTTGTACATGCAATCCAATCTCTGTTTAAAATAAAGATAGAAAGAAAAATGTAAAAATTAAAAAAAAAGATGTATATTTTTTTAGCGTTCACATCTTGCTTTCGTTTTGACATAGCAATGTCTTCAGAAAGGAAACGTATCTTAACTAAAAACGAATTACGTGTATTTTTTAAGCTGCATATTTAATAATTCAACAAATTATTTAATTACATTTGCTAATCTAAAAGGGTACAACATTTCATTAACCCTAATTTATAGAATAATAAAGCATATTTGTATTTCTTAAACTTTGCAGATGTTTTTATTTTTATTTTTAGAGACTTTTAAGAATACTGTATTTTATTTTAAGATAATTCAAAGAAAAATTTATAACATACATCTGTGACATGTGGAAATGTGTATAAACGACTGAGTTTGAAATGAAATTTTCTGCATAAGTGGTTTCTCAGTTTTTCATGTCTTAGCTATTCTTATAACTTTCAGTTACAAATAACTGAAAATTATAATATATCTGGCAAGAATTCACAAAAAAAGGTTACATTATTATTTTCTTCGCAATTTAGAGAAATGCACATTAATTAGCTTTATTACACTCACACTTTCATATTTTCCTTTTCAGTCTTTTTCTCTTTCCTAAAAAGAAAACCTTTAATATAATAAACGTCTTAGAATATAAGTCTGAGATCATAGTAACCTGGTGCTACTTTTGTGGCAGAGGATAACAGGTTCGATACCCGCTTAAGCAAAGCATCTAGTGATGATCTGTTCGATGCACAGACAAAGAATATAATCTTTTGTATTCATTTTAACATTTGATCAAAAAATTAAATAAAAAATCTATATTCCCCAATTTTTTAGAGCCACGGTAGCATTTTTATTCTCATTTAATGAAAAGTATCTTGAATCAATGTTAGTTTATTAATAAATGAAAAAAAAAATATAAGATTCTTAAGTATATTTAACTTAAGTTACTGCAATATCTTTTAATATAAAATTTAAAGTAATATTAATTAATGTTAAACTTTATAAAATACTTTACTTTTTCACATAATTTTAAATAATTAACATAAATAATAAATGATGAAAATATCAAAAAGGAAAACTATAACAAATTAAATTAGAAAATCGTAATAAACGACTAAAATATAAAATAAACATTAATAAAGTATGACCATGTAATTAAATGACTTAAAAAAGTGAATTCTCACGTATGTTCCATGAATCGATGTCATTGTGAAAAAATATTTCAAAACAATGTTTAACAATCAATAAATCAATATTCTACAATATATTTATTAAAAGAGGCTTTGCAAATCTCATTTTATACAAAGTGAATTTTTACGCATCTAAAGACTGAAAAATATTTTGTTTCAAATTATATGAGTTTTAAGTCAAATTAACGATACTGTATTGTCTTAAATAAAATATCGAAATCGAGTTTGTTTTGGATATAAATATTCTTGAAATAATACGATATGTAAAAATTTTACAAACATTCAAAACAATTTAACTAAGTCAAAAATATATGTTTAGTTAAATGTATTATATTCAGAAATAAATGTATGAAATATAAGAATACTCTTTTATTTTAGGCTTCTTTTAATTCTATCTTTTCACCACTTGCATTTGACACAGAAACAAGTTTTTCATTTTTCGCTTTCAACAACAAAAAAGTTTTCTTTCGGGAATATTTTCGAAGCGAAATAACGCAAATTGCTCTTATTATCTCGTTTGTGAATTTCTCTAGAGAAAAGGGAAAGAAGATAAAGAATTTAAAATAATACACCAAAACATTTTCCTGTTATTTTTTATGTGGTTTTTTTTCACTATCGTATAACTCTTCTGCTTGTAAACTTTAGTCAATTACTAATGAGATTACTGAGAAAATTTTATTAATTTAAACTAAAATTCCAGTTGAATTAAAATTTAATACTTTTGTAATTAAATTTACTGTAATTTTACCTATTTGTTTCTTTACTATTGTTTTCAATAATGATAAAAAGATTAAAATTTTAGAGAAAGAAAATATTATATGGTGATTTGTGCCGTTATATGGTGATAGTAACTTACTGTTTAGCTACTCTTCTGTTCAAAATAGATTGTTAAATCGCCAAAATATTAGTTTTAACCACCTTTTTCAAAATATTATATGCTGCAATTTCATTAACGTTATTCGTGTGTTTACTCATTAATACGCTTACTATTATTGGTAAATATGTTTTATTGCTATGTCTTAGATGATCAGCACTTCTCTATCATTTTTAATCATTTATAAGATATTTCATTAACTGTTCTATGCATTTATAAAATGTGGCCACAATCGATGGCTGAGTGGTTAGCACTCCTAACTCCCGGGTTCGAATCCTGGTTTGGAGATGAATATTACTTTATTTCTCTGTCCTTTCGTCTGTGTAGATGTATGAATTTGGTCCACCCTATAAACGAGTTAGTGGTGGTATGGCGTGGGTAATGCTACTCGCCGCCGTGACTTAGTTCACAAGTGCCCGATGTTTAACAGGAAATAAATTGCAGTTTCTGGGCTTGTTGTAGCAAAGGAGTCGTCACCTAAGTGCCCGCTGTTGGTAAATAAATATGCTGATTTGTGCAAATGATATCTTTAGAAAAGTAATCCTGATTTTTTTCAGTTTAAACTGGATCCCATATAACTATAAATACCCATGGCAGGAGTGATAATTGATCCACATATTATTCATATAAAGGCCAGAGAGAGAGAATCATTTAATGGCAATTTTTAATTGAACTGTTTGGAAAAGTTTTAAGAGATGAACATCTACTAGAAAGAGAGATAAAACCCATTAGAAATTTTTGTACTCTTAATATCAATCTACTTATGTAATGTGAAAATTAAAAAATAGATATACTACATATAAACTGATTAATTTCTTCCATTATTGTTTAAAATTTCATAGTTTTTACGACGTTTATTTGTTTTGATTGCCGAAGGCATCAATAGCATGATTTTACTTTGTTACTTTGTACAACATTTAAAGTAAGAAGTCAAAATAGAAAAGTATAATGAATTCTTTTCCAAACTCCTACACCAAGCCAAAGTAAAGCAATTTATATTTATGATTATTTATTACTTATAGGCATCTCCAGAAATAAAACTAACTAGCCCACTGCCTATGGAATTTTATTACTGAAACAAGAGGAATAGATAGAATAAAAATTCCACAATAATAAAATTCTATAGTCCATAAATTATGGCAATATTTTTTGGATAGATACGTAATTAAAATAAAAATAATATTTAACTATTCGCTATACATTTGGTGCCTTTAGATCTAACAATTCTTCATGTCTAGTGACGTTTGCCCACATACGTTTGCCACACGTTTGCCCACACGTAATTTTTCGAATTCAAATTTCTCCAAGGCAAAACATCTGATTTATTTATTGTAAAAAAAACTGCAGAGTGGCTTACCAAGTTGAAATATTTGGTTTCTAAATTCAATTAGAATCCTAAAAATATTAGAAAAAACAGGTGGAGCATAAAAAACAAAGTAACGGAGTAGACCATTGCAAGGAATGTTAGAAAACTTGGATGCATAAGTATTTTTTGCCTGAAGAAATTGTTCTTTAGATTTATAATCTGCAGAGTATTTCCAATTTAGCCGGTACCTATGAGCACTGCATCAATAAACTTAAATGATAAAAGTGTATTTTTCTCTCCTGTTGCTTCCTACAAATCTATTTTTTATTTAATCAGACAAAAATTTGAAACATTAAAAATAATTTAAATATCATTTTTGCCAAATCTGTGAATAACGAAAGATACGAAATGACATTGATAAATTTATTTTTCTGTAAAATAAATAAATAACAATCACTTTTATTTGACATGTTTCTAAAAACTGACAAAATTTAATATTATAAACTATCAGATAATTTGCTGATGAAATAGCTGCGCGAACTGGCAATTAATAATGGATAATAAGACAACTGGAAAAACGTATTGTAAAAGACTCAAAGTTGAGTTTAATGTGTCATCAAAATTAAAAAATATCATATTGAATTCTAAAAGTAAATAAATTAGTATAATAGTAAAATAGAGCCCATTTTAAGTCATTTTTTCAATTTTAATTTGGAGCTATACTATCAAATTCTTAATAGAAAATAAATAATAGAAAGAAATGCATTTAGATTAGCTTTCAAATGAGAGACCAATGTATCCATAGCCGATCTAAAAACCGCATCCAGATACAACGTTGTCTGGAGATTAGATTACAATCGATTCGGTGACCGATTCAGCTAAAAAAAGAAATTATAAGGATCTTCCATGGCGAATGATAGAAAAACTTAAATGTAAGTGAAAGATTTTTCCTTTTCAGGAAGGAATCTTACAGGTAATCAAACAGTCTTTATCGTGAAAATATTATCAAGTATAAATAACAAAATATGATTAAGAAAACAAAAACAAAAAGATTGTTTACATACATTTCAATTATTAATTTAGAACTTTATAATTAATGAAGTTTATAAAAATTTAAATCGGCCTTGCCTATTTAATCTAATCATAAAATGGATGTTTTTTTCCATTTTGCTTTTTCTCCTATTCTATTGTCAACGTGTTAATCGCTTGAATCAATGAAAACTGACTTCTCAGATATTCGGTGATGAACTTCGCCTTGTTTGCTGCCGCTCAGAAAACGCAATTTGAAGGAAGGCAGCAAATTCATCTATAAATCGGATTTATGACGCTATCATCATATAATAGAACGTAGAGAAAACGTTATCTGACATCATAGATATTTTAAACTAATGAGAATTAAAATAAAGGGGCATATTCATGATCTAAACTGGAACGAAAGAAACTTTATAAAGAAAGAAATTTTATTGTTAAAAATAAAATAAGATAAATAAGTAGATGAAATAAAATAAAATAAAAAATAAAATTGAGAAAAACGGGTAGGTGATGATTTGGAAATCTGAAAGAAATATTGATCTTAAAATAATTTGGCTGTCAAATTTTGAGGAAGGCGAATGAAATTTCATGAAAAAATATTTTCTTTGTGTTTCTCAACTTATTTATGGGTGTTTGTATAAAAGCATTGAATAAATTCAGTACTCAGAAATATTTCGATTGAGTTTTTACGACAGGTTACTTTAGAAAAAAATCATAGAACTTAAAACAAACTTTGAAACATAATAGATTTTTAATATTTCTTATAAATTATTCGAGAATCTCAACTTTGTATTCTTTCTTCTGACGATTGAATCTAGATTCATTAACTTAAAATCAACAAAGGTTTTCTCATATTCATTTAATTTTTCCTACATCACAGATTTTCCGATTATATTGCTGGCTTCAATGTATTTATTTAATTACATATGTTGTAAGAAGAAGATGAATTTGATTTTACGTCTTTTAATATTTTTAATTTTTATAAAAGTGAAAAAAAGGCTTAATCATGTAAAGATGAAACATTTAATGAAGTTAAGATGTACCTAAATTTTATTCTGCCACAAGAAATATTTAATAAAACGGATTTTCATACCTTTATCAATGATCATTATTTTCAAATATTTGAAAAAAAAATCCCACATAATATTCAAAGTTTGATATTTAATTACGATAAAATTCAAAGGTAAGAAAAATAAAAAATATGTTATGTACATCACCTAAATATAATGATCTTATCACTTATTCTTGAAGTGGCAAGTCAAAGGAAAAATTATAACATAAAGTCACTACACAATTATTATTAAAGTAAAATTATTAAAATGATTTTATATACCAAATGTTAAAAAGCAGTGTTATAGTGATAATACCATTAACATCTTTAAGGACTTTTTTTAAATAAATTGATTTGTAAGGGTTTTGAAATTTTTTACTCATAATAATCCATATAATATATTTAATTTACTTTGAAGAATTATAAAGTGATATTCACATATTAATCTAGGAAAGCATTATCTCATCAATTTGTTTTAGATAATATACATACATACATATACACACACACATATATATATATATATACATACATATATATATATATATATATATATATATATATATATATATAAATGCCCTTTAAAGTTATTAAAAAATGAAGATCACAAATATCAAAATAAATATTCCATATTTAAAAACTGTAATATTTTGAGTCAAAAAGACTTAAATACTTTATAATATTCAAATTCTCCGATTGTAAAACAGAAGTGTAAATCAATTTTATACCAAATGCAAATTTAAAAGTTTCCACTTGAATAAAGTTATAACCGGATAAGAAAAATGATAAATGAAGTAAATATCTCATTTAGTCATTTTATTTTATTATATGAAATTTTTTTTTTTACACAAATGAAATTTTTACTATGTGAATTTTATCAACAGCAAAATATTTTTAATTTTTTGTATAACCTCTTAATAATCTTTATCCTCCTTGAATATAGAAAAATGTTTTTACTCTGATTTGCTTAGTTTGTTGAAAGACATTTTTGATGCACGTGTTTATAATTAGCTTCAAATTAAAATTACTTTATGTAAAATGTAGTTTTATGTTTTAGACAATCATATATGTTATATTTTCTAAGCAAAGAAAAAGAAGATTTTATGACTAAGATATGAAGATATTAGACTAAAATTATATTCTATTTCAAATTTAAAACAAATTAAAATAATGCAATCATTGGATACATACATAGTAT
Organism: Latrodectus elegans; assembly: GCA_030067965.1. Classification (NCBI taxonomy): domain Eukaryota; kingdom Metazoa; phylum Arthropoda; class Arachnida; order Araneae; family Theridiidae; genus Latrodectus; species Latrodectus elegans. The sequence goes on along the minus strand of CM057812.1, from coordinate 70,053,841 downwards.
TGCAAGAAATAAACCATTAGTTTATTTTTAACTTAATTTTATTTGAATGAATTGTTTGATGCTTATATTCTTTGGTTTAAGGCATTTAAATCTGAAATCTTAAAACATTTATATTAGGTTATAATAAGTTCCTAGCGTTTTTATCAAAGACATTTATTAAAGCAAAAAACAATAATTATATCAATAAGTTAATCAATTGTATATTCGCCATTGCCGTTTACAACCTCTTCCCACCTCTCGACCCATTTGTTGATGCCATTCCGGCTAAAATCCCCTGGTTTGATGTCAAAGATGTTTTCCAGCCAGCTTTTAAGGACCTCTTTGTTGCAGAAGATAACGGTCCTTCATATAGTTTGACAAGGAGCAGAAACGATGGTAATCGGTCAGTGTAAGGTCCGGTTAATACGGCGGATGCTAAAGTAGCTCCCATTCGAGCTTTTGGTGGCAGGCTTCGACGATTTGTGCAACATAGAGCCTGGCGTTGTCTTGAAGGAATATGGTTTGACCATTTCGATCAGGTCTTTTCAGTCGAATAGCCTCATTCACGCGGTGTAGCTGGGCAATGCAATGCTCCTTGTTGACTGTAGCTTTTCGAGCATTTCCCAGTGCACCAAGAGGTCCTTAAAAACTGGCTCATCCACTTCTTTGACTCCAGACCTGGCGATTTTTGGCAAAACGGCATCAGCAAATGGGTTGAGAGGTGGGAAGCAGTTGTAAAGAGCAATGCATAATCGATTAACTTATTGATTTAATTATTGTTTCTTGTCTAAATAAAATTCTTTGGTAAAAACGCTAGGAACTTATTTCCCAACCTAATTGATGCTTAAAAAGGGTTTAAGATATATATATATATATATATATATATATATATATATATATATATATATATATATATCTTAAACCCGGATATGTATATACGGGTCACATGTCATACGTATATATATATAATGACAATATATATACTAATGGAAATTCAATTATTGTGACATTGAATTTCCTTTTGTGGTAATTACTAATATATTTGTAATTACTATATATTTATATGGCTCATCCACTTCTTTGACTCCAGACCTGGCGATTTTTGGCAGAACGGCATCAGCAAATGGGACGAGAGGTGGGAAGCGGTTGTAAAGAGCAATGCATAATCGATTAACTTATTGATTTAATTATTGTTTCTTGTCTAAATAAAATTCTTTGGTAAAAACGCTAGGAACTTATTACCCAACCTAATAGATGGTTAAAAAGGGTTTAAGATATATATATATATAAATCTTAAACTCGGATATGTGTATACGGGGGTCACATGTCATACGTATATATATATATATATATAATGACAATATATATACAAAAGGAAATTCAATTCTTGTGGCATTGAATTTCCTTTTGTGGTAATTACTATATATTTAAGCACATGCCAAATGGTGGCAAAAATGACAATATATATATATATATATATATATATATATATATATATATATATATATATATATATATATATATATATATATAAATATATATATATATATATATATATATATATATATATATATATATATATATAGTCATTTTTGCCACCATTTGGCATGTGCTTAAATATATAGTAATTACCACAAAAGGAAATTCAATGCCACAAGAATTTAATACATCTCCAATACTCACGCAAGCAGAATAAGAGTTTCATTTTGTTAGAAATAGGAAACAATTTAAGAGCCGGATTGCTTCGCACCCAAGAGATCACTTAGAAATGGAGCTATCTTGGTCTTCTCCTAATCCTATGGTATTTTTGTGACTTTTATTTATCCTTTTCGAAGAGAAAAATGAAGATTAGAAGCATCTGGCCGCGTCCGTATAGTTTGTATAGATTGTTTAGTTGCCTCTGGCTTGCTGCTTTATTGTTATTTATTTTTTTTTTCCGGTTTGACGATGAAAAAGTTATTTTATCACTGGATTCTTCTATTGATCTCAATTGTAACAGGAAGTCGTGATCTTTTACAAACTGAATCGGCCCAAAGGTTTTTTCTTCGTCTTTTTTATATGATACAGGAATAAGCACTTATATTTAAGTTGCTCAAGTACTTGAAGAGAGAGAGAGAGAGAGAATGAAGAAAATATTGGTTCTAATATGTTAGATTTTGTTTCTGTGTTATTAGATTTACTAGAAAAACATATGTATTTATAGATTATATTCTCCATAAAAAGTTTCAGTAAAAAAACATGATATAAATGTGTTCTTGAATATTTTAAAATTATTTATGGGAAGTTGAGAAGTTAAGAAAATCAGACTGAATAATACTGCTTTATATGATTAACACTGTATCGGAAATAAATATTTCTCTCATAATATTTTACACAAGTATTTTTATTTTATGTAAAATAATGTTTTGCCTTTTTTATAAGTCTCGAATTTTACTACCATCGAGCAAATGTATTTTCTTTTTTCATGCTACATAACAATAACAAACATTAAAATATGTCACTTATTGTTGACAATTGTCTCAAATTTGTTGACATTATGAAAGTGTAGATGTATTTATAAGAATGACATAAAAAATCAGCCATTTTTGTAGAAAAAGAAGAATAGTTACTTTTTGCAGCAAATTTCTATATATCTTTTAATTTACTTATAAAGATGTTAGCGAAGTTTACGGATAAATTAAGGTATTACTTATACCTATCTTGTTTTCTTACAAATACAAATATAAAAAATATTGATATGCGATGACTCTAAGCAAAACTTGAGAGTAAGACTGGCATAGTCGAACATAATATAAATCCTTACAGTAACTTTCAGTGTCTTTGACTTTTCGAAATATATGTAAACAGAGATAAATTTCGCTATTTATTCTAAAATCTCTAAGAAGAAAATTAAATATGGAAAGTTTTATAAAAATCATATATAATTTTAATAGGCAAGAAATATTTCCATGAAATATCAATATTTATTTTTTTATCAGATTGTTTTCTATTCCTATAATATTACATCGTATATTGATCACTTAACTTTAGAAAATTTAGAAAGCGTAGATGCTTTAAGATTAACAGTTAGGGTTCGAAATTGCTACTTATATCAGAAGAAAGTAATTTTTTAGCAAACAACATCAGATTGATTAAATCTGATAAAAAAATAAATGTATTTAACATAATTGATTTTTAGGCACAGATGCCGTATAATCCAGGCTTCCAAATTTGGAATTTTTTTTGCCTATGAAGAAATGTTGTCAAGATGACGTATCGTGACGAGCGCGATGACGTAAAAACTAGAGCTGCCAAAAAAGAATTTTCCGCATAATTTTTATAGGTCTTCATATCTATGGCGTAATAAAAACCAGGTTGCTTAATACATAAGTAAATCCGCTAAAAAACCGTCAAACTCAGAATTTGGCATCCTTGATAATAGGGCATCCATGCTGATTTTTATACTAAGAATATAAAACTGTAATTTTAATAAATTATAAAAGTGGGCAGCAATTGCTTCGAAATCAAATTTCAAATCATTTACGTTGAAATCAATTTCCTTACTATTACGGATTAAAACATATTTCGTCAAATGTTTTAAATTATTGCTTTCAAAATATAAATTTTTAAATATGAGAATATTTTGCAACTCTACTGTTTTAATACAAATATCGCATTTTATTTCTTGTAAAAAATAAGGACGTTATAAAAGTATATAAAAGGTTCATTTCAACATTTCTCTTTTTAAATTAGTCATTAATTGTCACATAAGAGAATTTTTCCAGTTTCATTACTCGATAGGTTAGTAAGAAAATTTCATCACAAACCTTTCAAATAACTCAAAATTAAATATTCTGCTTATGAATTTGAAATGAATTTGAATGTTAATGCTTTAATATCATTTTTAAGCATAGCATGTTTTGATATATTGCTTCCAACATCTCTATCAATTATTTAAATCTGATTAGGTGAAAGAGATACAATGGTATAATTTATGCATTTCAAATTCAATTAACATTTGCACTAACAAAATAAGATTTAAAAGAAGTGAACAATGAAAACAAATATTTAGAAAAGGAAAATTTCACCGTATTTTCTGCTCATTAATTATTAGTACTCATTTGCTCAGATTTAGAAAATGAAATACAGTTTTTCAAACTGAACATTATATATATTTACTAAATTAATTTTAAAAATTGAAATTGCATATTTTTGTTAAATTAGAGGTAGAAAACACTACTTAACCTTCCGAGCTCATTTTGTGCTTGCGGAATACCAAATAATCATTACAAAAGAAGCTTTCTGATCTTTTGAAGGTTTAATAATTTTTTTTGTTTCATTTTATTTAAACTTTTATACATATAAGAGATGGAAAATATGATATATATATATATATATATACATATATTCTTGTTCTAATAGTATTGAATTGAAATTAAATTTAAAAGGGAAAAGAGTTTTACATTTTAATTTGTAAAAATTTATACATTAAAACATAATTAAAAGCGTCTCCAAACAATATTTTTTCAACGTGACATGAAATCACACGTATAATTTAGTTAAAAGTTGGGTCCCTATGGTATGTGTGAGGGTGCGATGGTAGCCCACCCCCTGCGCTGCACCCGGGGCAACGTCTCGGCGGCTAAGAGGTCGCTGTTTCTGGCCGGTTCCTTGGGTATCAGGGAACAATAGATTAATAGATTCTGTTGCAGTTGTAACTGTCTACAATCTGCCATTGGAAAAAAAATTTAGTTAAAAGCAAATCAAATGTGGTATAGAATACTTAAATACTCCCTTTAAATATGAAGGTAATAAATACTGAAAAAATTCAGTACTCTTTTCATCTGCATTTCAGTTTACTTCTGATAAATGTCGTATTAGGAAAGGTGATATCACAGCCATTGCAGAGAAAGGAAACAATATTTTTCGGAAAAGCATAATTTCTTAAAGTTACACTATAGGGATGTAAGGGGAGGAGGGGACCCTATACCGGAAATATGTTTCCTCGACTTCTAGATCATACAAATACCTGGCAGTTTTAAAAAAATGTAAAAAGAACAACATACGTCATTTATGAAGCGAAAAAAGTTCCGGAGTGGAATGTTACTTTATTTTAATTAACAGCATCTCGGCTACTGGGATTTCTATCAAAGATAATTTTATTTTATTTTAACTAAAAATGTTGCACTCAAAGTAACGAAATGAAACTTAATTTAAGTTGGCTAGAGAGTGGCAACTTATTTTATGCTTGATTCCAACCCATGCGTCCGTTTTCAATTTTACTCCAAATAACCATTCGGTAAATAAATATATATATATATATATATATACAGTTGGCCTTACTTTGTTTGAAATATAATTTGACTTACAATAAATATAGTTGAAAGACAGAATATGCAATTTATAAGGGTATTTTCTCATCATATTTCTTTTTAAAAGTAAATAATAACTTTGTTAAAATGAAATTCTAGGAAAATATTATTATTATTATATAAAAATGTAGTTTATTTAAAAAAATATTATTTTGAAAATTAAAATTTTGTTGTTTTTTTTAGGTAATTTCATATTTATTATTTCAAGCTTAAGAAAAAAGTGTATCAAAACATTTTCGGATTAAAAATTTTTGTTTATTGATTTTAGTAAGCAGAAATTCTTTCTCTAACAATGTAATCTTAAGGGATATTCTTTCAAAATTTATCTTTGGTAAAATCATTGTACAACTTATTGCGTATAAAATATTTAAAAGGGACATTTTTAAATATTTAATGCACAATTGGAATTTTTTTTCCCAAAATGTTTCAATATGTTAAAAAAGAGTTGAGAATATCTTATGAGACATCTATTATGTTTGAGATAGAGTATTGGAGACAAAAACAACAATGATGTTGTCATTGGCAACAGGTTTAAAAATTTTAATTTAATAAATAAATTCAAATTTTTTCTTCAAGAAACTTTCAAATGATTCTATTTTAGGCATTGAATTTTCAACCGGTGCAAAGCAAAAACATTAAAATCTACAATTCAATGAATTTCTGGAGTGAATATTTTTTTCTTAATCTATTCTTCTCTTTTTCAGTTAAATTTTTTTTTTCAAATTTTAAAATGGAAAGCATTTCTTCAAAGAAAATTAAAGGTAAATTTCAAAGAGTATTATATGATTCTTGTCAAACAATCTAGCAACAGGTAAAATTCAACTATTATAATTTTAATAAGACTAATTTAGACATTAAACAAATGTTTTATAGAATGAACATATTACGTTTTATAGTATACATAAAGTATGAGCTGTGAATATTGGGTAATCTTCACTTTCATGCAAAGGGATTGTGCTCATCACACACATGTTTACTTTAAGCTTTGGAATTTGATTATTTGGTCTTCCTTATATTATTTTAAGGAAAAAAAATCATAGTTCATTAAAATAAAACAATTCTAACGTTCATAAATGATATATATTTGACCGGATTATATTTCATTGTTGATGAGTCAAATTAATCACGTTAATTTACTACTTTCTGTTACCTAAAAGAATTTACTAATCTCATTTTCATAGTTAATTTGGCTCATCGTATTAATTTGGCTCATATATATATAATATAGTTAATTTGGCTCATCGTATGCAAATTTGCAAAAATCAAGTATACTAGATTCTTTAAAAATATTACTTATGAATCTAATTGCTTCAAAATATTACCAGAATTTCTCATCAAATACATTTTTCTCCGAATTATATACAGGATGAAAGCAATCATGTGAAAGCAAAATTCTTTAACGGAAAATCAAAAAAATTTATTCATAGATTTCATTTGTGTAGTCAAATCTTAAAACTTTTACTTTGAATGTATTAATATTATTGCAAACGAATTTTTTAAATTACAACCCATTTTGTTCTTTGCGCTGTCATCACCAATAATAAAATATTTAAGCAAGCAAAAGAGTGAGATTTAAAAAAAAATTAAAGTATTTAAATGTGTCAAAAACATTTATTGAAAAAATTTTAAAACGGTTAAAGGAAACAATTCGTGAGGAAATAGAGCACAATCGTGAAAGAAAACACATTACACCCACAAAAAGTTAATGTGTCTCGAAAGAATTCGAAGAAAATTTTAGTTATATGAATAGAATAATTTCTCGAGACTTAAATTTGTTAAAAAATGTGTGTGTGTGTGTGGTATAATAATAATAATAACAATAATATATATATATATATATATATACATATACATATACACATAAAACATATACAAATAAAACAGACATGCATCTAGTGCGATCGTATCTTCTGATGAAATATGTCTTTGGAAACAAGCACCTGATAATTGGCAAAATAACAGATTTTATTCAAAACTAATGCAGATTATATATTCAACATAGATAATTATTCAGAGGTATATATTTTCATTTTTATTAAGGATTTTTCGTGTATAACCAACCGAAAACAACTCATTCTTTTTATTGAAAAAGTTGTTGAAATAAATAGAACAATAATTCAGAAAAATGATTGAAATCTTATATGATTAAAGAAATAAAAAAATTATTAAAAAATGACTCATTCACATTTTAATACTATTCGACTCCTACCCACAAATCAGAGTTTGTTCAATAGTCCTACATATAGAATTGTGTATCCTATCCTTCACAGAATAATGTTTTATATTTAGTTCTGATGTCAAGCCAATGGACAATTACATATAAGACTATTTGGAGAAAAAATTGATAAAACTTCCACAGTTAAATTCAAGAATTTAGTACTCTGTCATAGGTGTGAATAATCCAAACGGCTAGCGTTATTTTATTTTTATTAAACAACACACACACACGCATACGCACGCACGCGCACGCACGAAAACTCACACACACACGCACTCACACACACGAACACACACACACGAACACACACACACACGAACACACACACACACACGAACACACACACACACGAACACACACACACACGAACACACACACACACGAACACACACACACACGAACACACACACACACACACGAACACACACACACACGAACACACACACACACACACACGAACACACACACACACGAACACACACACACGAACACACACACACACACGAACACACACACACGAACACACACACACACGAACACACACACACGAACACACACACACACGAACACACACACACACGAACACACACACACACGAACACACACACACACGAACACGCACACACACGAACACGCACACGCACGCACGTACACACACGCACGCACGTACACACACTCACGCACGTACACACACGCACGCACGTACACACACGCACGCACGTACACACACGCACGCACGTACACACACGCACGCACGTACACACACGCACGCACGTACACACACGCACGCACGTACACACACGCACGCACGTACACACACGCACGCACGCACACGCACACACACGCACACGCACGTACACACACGCACGCACGCACGTACACACACGCACGCACGCACCTACACACACGCACGCACCCACTAACACACGCACGCACGCACGTACACACTCGCACGCACGCTCGTACACACACGCACGCACGTACACACACACGCACGCACGTACACACACACGCACGCACGTACACACACACGCACACACACGCACGCACACACACACACGCACACGCACGCACGAACACACACACGCACACGCACGCACGAACACACACACACGCACACGCACGCACGAACACACACACGCACACGCACGCACGTACACACACGAACGCACACGCACACACCACACGAATACATACACATTAATGAACACACACACACAACATACACACGAACACATACACACACGAACACACACACACACGAACACACACACACACGAACACACACACAAAACGAAAACTTTAGAACAAGACAAAACGAAATTTTTAGAACAAGACAAAAATATTCTGACAGTCATATTCAAGCAGCAGCAATCTCTAGAGTTAGAACTTATCTGATTCGGTCAATTAGCTTATGGCCATTGCTCTGTTACTGACTCCTCCTCTGGCTTTGAAATCGTCTCGATCATGAGCCAGAATTGAATTTTATTCCTTGGTTTTTGGTGGTCTTCACCTTTTTCTTGAGGGAGCAACTGGACCTCTGTCTTTCGATGAAGGTAGTTAGTATGGCCTTATCACATTCTTGTGATATGCACTTGATCAGGTGCAGCAGGATCTGCTATATCATGTGTCGTTGGGGAGCTGTTTGTGAATTTGAAGTATGGACCTTCATCTCTTGGAATAAATTTTTTACTTTACTTGTTCCTGGAATTACTTATTTGATGTAAAGTAACCCACACTTTGTCACCTGGTTTATAATAAGACGGTCTATGTTTTGTGTCAAAATACACCTTTCTTCTATCCTGGTTTTGTTCTATTCGCTCCCTGATTTGAGCAGTCATACGAGCAAACTTTTCCAAATAAGGCGTTATTTCAGAAATAAAGTTGTCATTATTAATAAATGATCTCGTGTCGTGACAAAGATCATCCGTCATCCTAAGCTCTCTGCCGAATTGAAGATATCGGCAGTGTGACCAGTGGTGTCACATCTAGATGTACTCATGGCAAAACGAATCATAGTAAGATGTTCTTCCCAAGTATTATATACTTCATAACGGTACTAACAAATTCAGATCTGCTGTCACTGATTAATCCTTGCGGAAGTCCATAGCGTTGATAAACTTTTTCAAGTAGTGTTTAGGCACTGTTTGACGCTGTGGATTTATTAAGTGCAAATTACACAACCCATTTCATACTCGTGTCTTCAACAATAAATATCCATTTCATTCCTGTTGAAGTTTCTGGAAGAGGACCAAATAAATCAATAGCAAGAGTTTCGAATCTTTGAGCATAAATAGGGGTTTTACTCAGATCACCAGGTTTCTGATTTTCTGGCTTATACCGATTGCATTCTGCACGTGTATTGACATAATCAGAAATTTACTTCCTCATGCTTGGGAAATAATATATGGAAGAGCTATCTTATTGTAGGTACCATCTACGCCATAATGACCAGATGTAGGAGCATCATGATGTTCTTACAGAAATCTTTGTCGTTTTTGGATGGGAACAACTAATTGGGCATCGTCTGAATCCATTTCTGGCAAATAACGATACAAAATACCTTCCTTCGTTATATATCTTCCACTGATATAGTTAGCAAAGTTTTCATCCTTATCATTATTTTCCAGACAATCGATAATTAGCTTCAGATCTGGATCTGCCAACTGTTCTTTACGAATATTACTTGATTTCCTAGTTGGCATATCAATAGAAATTGCATGGATTTCGCAATTCATATCACACACACGAACGCACACTCACACACACACACGAACACTCACACACACACACGAATACTGTGTTCTGTTGACACACTTTTGCCATCTATACTCAGATTGACAATAGTTTTGAGGGTAACCATGGACTGAAGTTTTCCATCAACTAGAGTGAGCGAAATGTTCTGGTTTTCAAAAGCAACTCCATTATCTCGTAAAAAGTTATATAACTTTTCTCGTGCAATAGAATGTGAAGCATGAGTATCAGCAATGATTACACAATCTTACCAAACAATTAAAAAATAATCATACTTGAGAGATTTATAGTTATATAATTAGTGAATAAGTTCATGCAATTTATAGTTATATCTTATTGTTTAGAATCTATGCAAGTATGAAATTTCGATCTGATCACTCCAGGCGTTCCGCTACCGAAACATTGGATTGGTGATCTTCTATCTTATCTAGAAGTGGAGGAACGAGTTTTTGAAAATTTTGAATACCGATTTTGAGCGTTTTCTGGTGTATTGACCCCAGGATGGAATTTTCTATCTGGGATAGTTTCTCAGTTTTCATCTCTAGAGTATATTTTCTTTTGATAATGGTTCAACAGCTTCCTTGTTCCTTGCTGGGCATTCTCATAAGCATCCAGTTTTCCAGCTAAATCTATGGGATTAACCCAGTTTGTCCATGAGTCAAGAAAATGAGCTTTGACGTTTGGTGGAATTCTTTTCTTAATCTGATCAGAAATTATTAAGCTTTTGAGTTGATCAAAAGTTGTATAACATTCATTTCTTTTATCCAACTCATAAAATAAGAGGCTAATTCTTAGCAAAAATCTCGCCATGTTGTATCAGAACTTTTCCTATGTTGAGAGAATAATTGTCGAAACTTATCAGCGGTAACCCTAAATCTTTTAAGAAACATTTTCTTCAACGTTTGGTAATTTTGAGCATCGTGTTTATTTTCTCTAGCATGCAGTTGTACTATTTCAGCTGTCAAAAAGAGCCAATTAAATATGGAATCAAAGAAGACTTAGGAAGATTCATAAATTTGAACTGTCTCTCGAATATAATAAAAAATTGTCCAATTTCACCTTCTTTTGGGTTAAATTTAGGAATTATAAGATTAATTTCAAATTTTTTTTCTCTCTCTCTCTCTCTCGGTTCATTCTAAATCAGAAGTGCCTACAATTGAGATAAATATCTTTTGAGCTTCGAGCTAAAGCATAAGATTTTCCAGTTTATAACGACGTTTATTTTCTATACCCAAATGTTCTTCAGCTTGTAATTAAAGTAATTATTCTTCAATTTCTTTTTCTTTTGCTAATTTCTCATATTCTGCTTCTTTTTCATCTTTTACATAGTTATCTTCAGCAACCCGTTCAGATTTTAAGCAATCTTCTATTATAACGCTAAGCATGATTTTCACGAGATCTTCATCATAATTATCACTCTTATTTATAAGTTCTTTAAGGTCATCTCATCTGACACAGGCAAACCAAGCTGTGTGGCAAGAGTTCGGAGGTGTTGGTTTTTAGATTTGCCAAGAAATGTCATTTTTACCAAAGTCTTTCAATATTAGTGAACTACGTAAAAATGTTTCAAGTTCAAAAAGTCTTTAATTTAATACCTTAACTAAGATATAAATATTTAGAAAATCAAATGATACCAAAAGAAAATACTTAAACATAAAAATTTTTCATGTACCTGAAACATCAAATCATAACACATTTACTATTTCCTCAGTATAATCAATTTAAAAGACTATAATATATTTCAATCATTGGAATAACAAAGAAATAGTAATAATTTTGCAGTAAATAATTAAAATAATACTAGTAACTAGGCAGAACAATTACTAAAAGCATTAAAAATATAGCAAATACTGTAAAATCTTCATTTTCTATCTAATACTTAATCCAAAAGTAATAATCTTATAAATAAGAAAAAAAGCAAGCAAATAATTATCACTTGATTTTTAAAATACTTTTACGTGAACATAAAAAAATAGAAACAGTTAATTTCAGGAATACTTAATTAAAATAATTATTCATAGAGTATATAGTTAATGTTTTCTAATTGGTACATAAAACTCTTAAGAATATTCAGAAATTCTTTAAATAGATAATCTTGTTATTTCCATAGACCGCACAAACAATTATATATTCAGTAATAGACTATTTTATTTTATGACGGATACTCTTTTTATAATATGACTCATTAGATAATGTAACAAATATTAAAAATACACATTTTCTACAACAATAAGATCAATACAAGAATAAAAAATAAATTTTCAAATAACTTTCTTTTAAATAATACGCAGAAATATGTTGCCTTAATAATTAAATATTTTTGTTTTTGATTTAAAACAGTAAGTGTGTGAAAAATTACATGTTTATAAAATTGGTAAAACTATCTTTCGTTATTTCTAAAATCATTTAAATGCAATTAAATTATTAAACATAAGTATGCAGACAATATTATACTATATCATATAATGAACACATATGACTTGTTTGAATAAGTTTCAAATTCACTAAATCTTATTATACTTATTTTCTATAAAATAAAAAATACATTCATAGAGAAATAAGATTCTCTTTTAAGAATTATTTAGTTACGAGAAAAAAAAGCCCTTCCTTCCTTTCGAAAAAAAGCACTTGAAAAGTTATAAATCTGTTGCGAGAACACAGAATCGCATTCCTGAATGTAAAGAAAACAAAACAAACTCGTGTCTTCTTGGCGACTTATTTTCTATAAAATAGTCTGGATGACTAACTTATTTTCGCATAATTTTGCAAATTTTGTTTTTAAAGTAATATGATTCTGTTTTTAAAGTGAATGAATGAAAAATGATCACTAAATAGAAATGAATAACAAAGAGACATGCAAAGGATGAAAACATATTACCTAGATTTTCTAAACTAGAAATAATTATTTCAAAGCTTGGGAAAACCAAAATTAATATATAATTGTTTGGTTAAATAATATGAGCTTAGATTCAATGAGTCCAGGTAAATTAATCAATTTTGACGATTTAGCAAAATGTAAATCATAACAAAAGAATAATTATTGTTTCGTATTCAGCTCCACGTAGGACGCTAAATTTCTGTGTCATAGGTATGAAAAATAATCAAAACGACTGATTTAATTTTATTTTTATCAAACAACAACTATGCCACGCAGAGAAAACACACACACAGCAAAAAAAGAAGAAAACATTAGAACATTAATACAAAACTATTTTGGCAGTCATATTCAAGCAGCAGCAGCAGTCCCTAGGGTTAGAGCTTATCTGTTTCTGTAAGTTCGTTTCTAACCGTTAGAGGGCGTTGCTCTGTTTGACTATTAAATATAAGGAATGAAATTCCATTCTCTAATGTTCATGCTATTACAGACTTAGTTCCTAATAGATTATCGTCTCTGGTCAATGGTGAGAGAATAGACACTATTAGAAAAACATGAAACACAACAATAAATTAAATTTTAGATAACAATTATTCAATCATTATGGAAAAATACTAGTATTATAGCAATAAATTTTTAAACCTTATAGCTAATCTGTAATATTAATACCAGAACGGTAGGAAATATAAACTATATTAATAATTAAAAACAAATATAAAAATTATTAGCAGGGCGTAATCGTATTTATTTCAAATTATGCTATTTTCTCTCATTTTCAATTAACAGAATGATAAATCATATTCATTTCCTCCTTAAATGATGAATTGTTAAACATTCATGTATTGATCAAACGAAATTTTTCAAAGTACTTATAACTTTAACCAATATTTTCTTTACAGTTTCTATATTCATTAAACACTTTCTTCGTTCTACCCTAGGAAACAATTATCCAAAAGAATGCGTGACCCAAGATATGCTTAGAAAAACTTTGTGAATAATTCAATAAAATTTAGACGAATATTCAATAGAGGCATTTATCTTGATTATGAAAAAAAAATTAATATTTACTTCATTTCCTATATTTTCGAAAAGAATCAAATTAGAATGTGAGAATCAAGTTAATAAAAATCTTTTTTAAAATAAAATATAATACGGACCTTTGAATTGTTATTCGTAGCTTCTTTAATTTCTAGGAATACCTTCTTTTAATATATCTTACTAAATCACACATTGCAGAAAGAATGAAGCTTTTTTCTATAAAAAGAAATTGATTGAAGAATCTAATATTAAAATCTCCTTCTTCATCAATCTAAGGAAGTAAATAAAAATGAAAATGCAAAATCAATAGCTTTTGGTCATGTTAGAAGAAGAAGTAAGCAGACTTGCCCAAACTCTCTTATTTTTCGTTTCCCTTTGAAAAAACAAATGCCGCAAGAATTCCATATCATTAGAAAAAAAAAACTAGTATAAATTTCTTTTTAAATGTTTGTGAGAAACAGAAAGGTCTTAGAATTTCAATATTTTTCTTTTTTCTCAAACGGATGTTCTTGTTTTATTCATATATTTTGTTTCAAAGAGCAAAGTTATGTATTTAAGTCAACATTTGCTACCATTCTTTTCTACTGGATTTGTGGTAATGACTGTTTGCCTACGCGTGACGAATTCTTTGAAATGGCATTGGTAAATTTTTCTTGAAAATAGGAAAAATGAAAACACTCAAACATACATTTTTAATATTTTGATTATCAATTGCAAATGTTAATAGTTAGAAAATAAAATTTGTTTACGAAATTTATTCGTAATTGGGGTAAAATATCAAGATGTTCATCAAGATCAAAAACAATCATATTATGTTATCTGTGATTGATTCTACATTAATTTATAATTTTTGTTCTCTTTCAGAGTTATTTTACAAATTAATATTGTTAGCAATATATGTTTTTTAATGCCTTTCATTCTCATATAAGGATATGAGAATGTAAGGCATTAAAAGACATAAAGCATAAAAAGTTTCGTATTATATTACAACTGGGATTACAAGTAACCGAAAATTAATTTTCATTAAAATTTAAGTTTATTTAAATATTGCATTTCATATCCAGTAAAATTGAGAAATGTTGCATAAATTTAAAACTTTTTGTGTTGTAATTCATGAATAGTATCATATATTTTATTCGTAAAAAATTAATATGTTAGTAATTTTATTTTCTTGCAACTATTTTGTTTGTATTTGATATGTAAAATTCATAGAAAAATATTTTGTTTCAGACTTATTGAAAGGAGAATTCTTGAGCTACTAATTGAAGATAATAAAACTTTCTAAATATAGAAAGCTTATACACATATTTGAATTATCGCTTAAATACATTATACCATCATAATCAAGTTAAAAAAAATCCTAGACTAAAGTCAAGTACATATTAAAAGATATTTAATATTTATTAACATATTTATAAATTATAATGTTGAAAGCTAATTAAATTTCACTGACTCTCAGGAAAAAAAAATATTTTCAACTATCATTTATATAAAAAATATTCTTAATTTTGTAAATTATACGTGTTAATAATTGATTTTAAGTGATATTTTATTATTTGTTTTATAAATATTTATTATAATTAATTATTAATTTAGCTTTGTTCAATATACTGCTTGGCACCCCAAAATGAAGTTTCATGCAAAACTACTTAAAAAGCAAATCAAATGTGGTGTGGAATGCTTGAATATCCCTTTAGTTAAGTTTTTAAATATTTAAACCCTTTTTAACCCTCTATAAGTTAGAAGTCAAACTGCAAGTCATTTAGATCATTCAGGTTTAAATGAGATAAGTAAAGAAAGTAAGTAATTGAATATATATATATATATATATATATATATATATATATATATATATATATATATATATATATATATACGAGGGTTACTGTGAAATTTTTGAGATACGCGCAGACGAGAATTTACAAAATAAAAATAATGGTTTAATTTTAAAATACAAAGTATTTTAACATAGAAGACGATTTTTTACTGACATACTTCAACTTGTTTGGAGTAGAATAAATTTTTAACAAAAGAGAAGATGGAGTTGACGCGAGTACATTTTCGCGTTATGATTTTCTGCGATTTTAAAGCAGGATTAAATCAAGGAGAATGCGTTCAACGGTTGCAATTAACATTCGGTGATGAATCTCCAGCTGGTACTACTGTATTCAGATGGCTTAGAGAATTTAGAAGAGGTCACAATTTTTTCAGTATGAAGAGCACACAGGAAGGCCACTGCCGGCAGTAATCCCGGATAATGTGTCTGCCATACGAAAAATGTTAATGGGTGATAATCGCTGTACCTATCAAATGACTACAGGAGGAATTTAACATTGGATCTTCAGCAGTTGACAAAATCATTCATGAAAAATTCCATATGAAAAGAATAGTTTGCTATTGGGTTCCCTATATTCTAACTGAGCATCAAAAAGAGGAGCGTGTCAGAATCAGTAAAGAAACTCTTAAATTGCTAAATGATGGTGGCCACCGCATCATTTTTAAAATTGTAACAGGTGATGAAACGTACATACCATTTTCTGACGTTCCAATACGTCAAGAAAGCAAAGTATGGATCTTTGAAGATGATCCCACGCCGACAAAGGTGAAAAAACAAAGCTCCCTGAAAAAAGTGATGTATGCCGTTTTCTTCAGAAGTACGGGGTTGTTAAAAGCCATCAAGTTGGAAGGACAGAAGACAGTAACAGCAAACTGGTATACCACTAAATGTCTTCCAGAAATTCTACAAGAACTGAATGTTGGGGGACTAATGCGTCACAATGACAGTGCATCTTCACATACAGCCGGATTAACAGTTGAGTTTCTTAAACAAATTAAAGTGATCGAACATCCGCCGTATTTATCTGATCTAGCTATGTGCGACTTTTGGTTATTCTTTAATCTAAAAAAGAACTTACGTGGACGTCGTTTTCATTCAGAAGAAGAAATGGATGTGGCTATAAATACATTTTTTTAAATCCATTCCAAGAAACAACTGGCTTGAGGCATTTAATCTGTGGAAAACTTATCTACAAAAGTGCATTGATGATGGAGGAGACTCTTTGAACACACCTAGAAATTTGTAAGTATAACTTTAGAAACCTAGTTGTATCTCAAAAATTTCAGAGTGACACTCGTATATATATATATATATATATAAATGCAATATTTTAGAGAAAGATTAAGGAGCTGAAGCAAGAATCATAGGAAAAGAAATAAAGAAATTACGCAAAAACAGTATAAAAGGAAAAAAGAATTTGGTGAGAAGAAATAGAAAAATATAAATGAAGAAAAAAGTGAAAGAAGCATGTCAGGAACACTTAGAAAAAGAAATTGAAGAAAAGGAATCATAGTATGTAACGGAAATGTCTAAAATGCTTTTCAAATGTTTTTGATATTTCCGTTGGATGGTTTTGTGAAATAGAATGAGCAAACTAAAAATTTTCAGTTAGTGAAACAAGTACAGTATTTGAGGAAAGTGGAGGCAGTAAATCAGTAAATGCTCAGTAAGTCTGGAATACAAGACAGAAATCCTACATTCTGAAATATCTAATGTTGAATCATAAAACATGCACAAAATGCAAATGATAGAAAGATAGTTAAAATGTTCAAGGTGAGAATTTTGAAATGCTTGAAAAGCTCTTCACTAGAAAATACCAGAGAATTTGGAAAAAAAAATGTAACTCATTATTTAATAGACTTAGAAATGGAGACTTTTGAAAACTTAAGAAATCCAAAATGATAAATTAATTAAAAATGATGCCCTATAAGATCTTAAGAATATTTTAACTTTTTCTTTTTCTTGAGGAATAAGCAGTTTTCATTGGATCTTGCTGAAAAAAAAAATAAAAACAAATGAATATGGGCACTTGGAAGATAAAAAAATGTTGAGGAAATAATCTATCAAAATCAAAATAAACTTAAAGTGAAATTAATTTCAGTGATATTGTTCAAAATACTAAATTTTTTGGATTAGTGAATAATAAAGTTTTATATTTATTAATTGCCAAACTCTAATAAAAATCTCTAAAGGATTTGAAAACAACAATAACCCATGAATATGCTATAAACAAATATATGAAGAAATTGCGACATGTATTGGCTTTGGAATTTTTAATAGAATTCAAATAACAATACCGAAGAAATTATTGATTTGAATTATAGAAAACAGAAACAAATTTACAAAAATAATTTTGATTTTGAACCCCCCTTCCCCAGCAAATACAAACTGCCGGCAAAAATACGGGCTACTGCTGGCCAAGCCGGTTTTCTGTTGGCCACGGCAAGTCGCTCATGGTTGTTTGATGGTCCAGTTCATGCCATTACGGCCACGGATAAGTTCTGGCCAAAATAAACCGGACCGGTGTTGGATGATAAATAGTGAGCCAACAGATTCTGGCCATTGTTGGCCCTAAAGCTGTTGGCTCGCAAAATTAAAACAATTAGTTGTAGTGCTATTTTTTATTTTATATCAGCTGAGACTATTTTTTCCAAATAACAGATTTTTGTGATGTTAACTAATTTTCAGATAACTTCTTACTTTTTAAGCCCTTTAAAAATAATTTTTCTGAAAGAAATCTAATTTTCTCATTTATTGTGTATACCGGGTGACAGTATGATGTCAGAATGTGTGAAGTGCTTATGTCAGCATCGGCCATTAATGTAAAAGTGGCGGAATATTCGATGTTGTGTCTGCGAGCCAACAGAAATATAAAGAAAGTACGCATTTATTATTGTTGTTTTTATCAGGATAGAATTAATATGAATAATGCAATAATAATATATTTATTTTATGTTGAAATATTATTTAATTACTTGTTAAGAAAACTACATAAACTATTGATAAAATGAGAAGCGAAAGACATTGGAAAATGTTTGTCACTGTATGTTTTAGAATAATTTCATTACCGTGTTAGGAATAGAAAAATCTATCATGTCCAGAATCATTTTTTAATTCCATATATTAGTTATTTTTAATCAATTATTATAACAAATTTTTCAATGCTTAATTTTTTTTAACGATTTCGATTGCTACAAGGCTTAAATGTATTTATTACATTTTTTGTTTGTTACGTAGCAAGATTATGAAATAAATGACAGTCTAAAAATATTCTATTTGAAAGCACTTAGATGTTTATTTTTAATAAATTAATATAGGATCTTGTAGCACTTATGATAAAAAAATTGTGTGTGTGTGTGTGAATTCCCTATAAACTTTAATTTTTTTATTTTTATAAGGCTTTCTTATTTACTAATATTTTAAGTCAATTTTTACTGACCTAAATATTTTGTCTTATAAGGATTCGTGGTTTTAAATTTTGTATACTCCTCAAAGATCTATTTTAAGGAATGGAAAATTTTACAATGCATAAACATTACAAAATATTTTACTGCATGTATAACACGGTTTTTATGTATAATCCTGTCAAAAATTAAAATCATTGTGGATTTCTTAGCGAAATATTTTTGCATCTAAAACTCGAAGATTGTATAAACTTGAAAATAGTAAATTTTACAATTTCTGTAAGAATCTGACAGATTAATTGCTACAAATTTGAAAAAAAAGCATCTTGAATTTTATGGTTAGAAAATTAATATATGAAAAAATGCTCATACGGAACAACTCTGTTATTATTTAAATTAATATTGTGTAGTATGTTAACTATTTCCATGTAAAGAATGCTGTCATTTGTAGCAGTTTAGTAGCTACTCTTGTGCTAAAATACTTTATTATATTTAAACTCACATTTTATGCTTTTATTTATGACTGAAAAATTGAAGTATGAATTAACAATGATTTCAAACAATTTGTTTTAATGAAAATATAAGTTAATAGGCCACTTAAGGGAATTTCTTTAAGATTATTCTTTGAAGAATAGGAAATATATTGCGAATCGGGAATTTGGCTAAAAAATATTTTTTTTTTTATTCTGTGTCAATGAATATATTAATTTTGAGCAAGATAGCAACACAGTTAAAAGATCTGAAAGCAATGAAGAAGTGATAATACTTTTAATAAATGATATTTAAATTCAAAATCGAAAAACACCGAAAAAAGTAAAGGGAATAAAAACAGACAATTATATTTGTGAAATAAACATTATCGAGTCCTATTTAAAAATGAAATCCGATTATTCATACAACATATTTAGCAATATAGATGTAACATAGATTTGAAATTTCAGACAATAAATTTTGGAAATAGATTTAACTAAAGTAATTCGAGAGAATTAGTCTAAGAAAAAAGTCTAAGTAAAATTTTGAAACCAATATTTTGAAATAAATCAAAATGCAATCTCTGAAAAAATGTAAACGTCTTTAAACAAAGAAAGTAATTTATTTGAAATAAATGAAGTTAAAATAAGAGAATTGATTTTTTTTGCCTAAAGTGTTTCATAACTAGCTGAAACTATTTACAGTGAAAAATTATGACTAACTTAAAAAAAAGTGCTGAAAAGGATAAACTGAAGCATAAAACCAAAATTATGCAAAATTTTTGTTCTCTTTACTGTTTCAAAATATAGAATATTTTCTTAATAAATTTGGAAATGTAGAAAGATGTCAAGAAAGTGCCGTTTTTGAAACTCGTTCCATTTATTTTTAGAATATTTGCAATAATAGACATTAATTTACCTGATATTTAACGAATAACAACAATTAAATGATAATAACAATTTACATGCCATCAAAATATCCATAGGATAATATTCTCTTACGTAATATATGTTCAAATATTACGTAGTGTTGAGGCTTTTATCCAAATTTTTAGTTGTATGGCATTCCTTAGAGAGTTTAAAAGTAATGAAGGAACTCTTATAAAATGAGTATTCTCAAACGATGAGATTCTAAGAGAAATTTAAAATTAAAATAAAGCAATTTTCTATTAAATCCTAAATGAAACTCTAGGCATATGACGTACTGACACGTAAAGCAAAACATGTCGCCGACAATCAAACAAGGATGTATAATTCTTGTTTGGTTGTTGGTGACAGATTAAGAAAATGTTTTACGAAGTGTTTTTTCCATAAGAATTTGTATAAATGATAGAATAGGTTATTCATCATCTGACACGGTTGATTGTGGATTGAACTGTCATACATTCTGGGAAAATTTACATATTTTAAACGATTGAAAAATAAAATGGAAATAATGCTTTTCCTAGTTGAAAATTATTAGACACATATAATTGATTGTTTCTTGAGTACATCTTTTTAATATATTTACTAAAAGATTGTTTTCTATAGAATGATGACTATAAGCGATCTGGAGCATTTTTTTAGAATAAAAGAGCACTCTAACAAGGATATATGTGTTTTAGAAACCAGTGTTTTAAAAACAATTCACTATGTAACGAAATGCGGCAAAATACTTATTCCAGCATTATTTCAAAAGGATTTTTTTATGTATTTATTTTGCCGGAATCGGAAAACGTCTGAATTAGTTAAATTGTATGCAATTTCGCAATATTTTTGTAGATCTATTAATTTTACAAAAATAGCTAGAGAAAATACCATACATGAACATTTCTCTCTAAAATGTTTTGCTTGGGTTGTAATGTGTTCTTATACAGTGAGAATACATTATATAGAATATATAAGAACCACTTTGTAAAATGTGTTAGAAAGGATTTTTTGCATTCTGTTTCACTGTTAAAGGTTTACGTATTCTTTATAAGATTTCTCTTGAAATCTTATATAACAATGCCCAATCTTTAATTATTTGTTATATTTTAATTAGTTAATAACTTTATGTCATTTTTATTACTTTCTAATTATCTTTCCTTAAAATTTTTCTAAACTGTAAAGATTTTGTATGTTTGTGTAAGTAGCTACAGGTACAGATTTTATTGCACTAAATGCAGAAGTTAATAAAAATGCAATTATTAGTGTGTAAATTATTTTACGCTTATTTTTTATTAATATTTGAAACATTTAAGCAGTAATTATATATTTTCATGATTTAATATTATGTAAATTTTAAAATAGAAATTACTTAAATAAAACACAATTTTATAGTATAATTATAATAATATTTTATCATACGTTCATCATTAGTTTAATCCACAGTTCCATTTCAGTTTGAACACATAACTTCATCAGGACATGTTCTTCAAATTTACATTAAATTGAATGATGATATATTTGACTAATTACTGAGATATTACTCAATAAATTATTTTAATTTTTTTTTAATGTTGTGCAGGACTTGCTATATTTTAAATTAAATATAGACTCTACTAGTTATAGAGATTTTGTTTAAATACCATACATGAACATTCTAATATATCAAAGGACTTAGAATATTTCGTTTAAAAAAGTACCCTGAATTTGTTAATTTACTCAAAAATTAAACATTCTGATCGTCAATAGTATAATTAATTTCTTAGAGAAGAATATTCTTAAATATATGTTTATTTATTTCAAAGTACCTGATGAAGTAGCGTGTTTGGAAAAGGCAAACCGTTTTTCCTTTGGGCATTGCATCAAAGATTTGGAAACTCCGAAATAGAATTTGTTGTAGAATGTTATATCACTTTCTTTTCCAATACTTTATTCGATGCAGAAACAAGTCAATCTCCTTGTAAATAAAGATGTTGCGAATACATGATCATTTTCCATTAAAATTAACTTTTTAAATAGTATTGAACACATTAATTCTCTCCGGTAAGATACACTGGTTTAATTAAAATGTTGAACTCCATTGCAATTAAAATGTTTCTTGTGATTTTTACTTAAAACACTAAATCCTAAAGAAGATAATTTAGAATTACATTTAATAAAGTTTTATGATATTTAACAAATAAGCATTATAACAAGTGTAAATTGAGAAAACATCAAGGTGACAAATGTATGAGTTGTTTTTTAGCAAATTAGTATGCTGGTTTCTTGGGAAAAAAAGGAGCTGTTTATGAAGTGATAATGAATTAAGAGATTAAAAAATCAATATATGTAATGACCTCTTGTCGTCATTTTATTCTTGAAAAAGGAACTTTTTTTAAAAGTTTTATGTGAGGAATATTCTTTTTAAATAATATATAAGGTTTAATGCGATTAATTTAATTTTTTGCTTAGGGTATAGATGGTATAATTCGAATTGTCCTCCGAATCACAATATAATATATTTCAAATCAAATCAAGGTTTTTAACTTAAAGAACTATCAAAAAACCTTTGCTATATTAATTTCTGATCACTCAATAAATAGGAAAAAAGAATGAACATATATTTTCTCTGAATCATGCCTGATTAAAACACGAATATATTTTATTAGATCAAAAACCCAATGAATTATTCATTATTCTTACAAAAAAGATTTTTCTTTGCACATTATATAACTTGATTATTATTAATGTTGGGTCAAGTATAGGTAAACATGTTTGTGACTTAATGCAATTTTTTCTATTCGAAATTACACGAGAACAATATCATCCATTCTATCAGTTTTACGAATGCATAACTATACAAACTTGTTGCATACTAAATATTAAACCGTTAAGAATGCAAGCAAAACAGTCTTTACCTTGAATTTATAATATTTAAAAGTAGGTTTAATGATTAAAAAAATAAATTTTTTTAAATAATACATTCAATGCTATAATTATAGTTATTCTGAAATTATTAGCAAAAGGAAAATTTAATTTTTTTGAATCACAATATTTTAACTATCATCATATTTAATATGATGCCACGAAAGTTAGGTAAAATAAGATTATCTTTTAAAGTTATGCCATTGAATTTACGTCTTATCGTTAATTATTCTATAAACATTTAAATGCATAATTTTTCTCTCGCATATTCCTTAAATTTGTATATAAAATATATATATGTAATGAAGTATGTCAAAATCTCTTTGATCTAAGATATATATTATTTTACTTCTACTCGGCTTTATAATTTATTGAAGAAAGACAACAGCTCTCAACGAATCTAAACTCAAACGATACTAATCTCAATATGCTCAAGAAGTTAATTTATGTCAGTATATCAATAATTCACCTGCAAATGTACTTCTTACACGTTTTTTCGTATTACAAAAAACCAACTAACACACATTTGATTTTGTTCATCAAAGAATCGTGGATTATCAAGAACAGGACTCGTCAATATTTGTATAGTTGCCTCTTTTAACCACTTTGAAAGCAGCTGAAAAACAACAAGGAATAATAGAAAGCTTAAGAAAGCATCAAATTATATCCCAGTGAATTAATATTAGTAAAGTTTAAAAAAAAAGCATGATATCTGTATTTCATTGCGAGTTCATTAAATTAAATCATTAACTTGATCAAGCAACAGGATCAATAAAGTTAATTTAGAATAAGATAAACATCTTATATATATACACAATGCAGATACATTGCATTGCATATGCGCAAGTAATTGGTTTGTTGATGGTTGTTAAGGAAATCTAAGCGGATTAAATGAAGAACTTTTATCAGCAGTATGGGTTTAGCAACAAATTCCATTTCGTTATTAGTATCATATCTTCCTTAAAGACAATATTTTTTAATGAAGATCATGACATATCAAGGAAAATGAGAATTAAAATGTGTAAGTCATACATTTTGAGTACTTAGAATAATGGCTTGGAATGTAGTGAAATCTTATTAGATTGAATGATATATTTTAATTTTGTCACTGTAGTTTTATTGTTCAAATTTCAAAGATGTTGAGTAAAAAATTTCTGTTTTGAATGAACAGCGAGCATCAACAAATGAAATCAATCCAAAATCAAAATTGACCCAATCATAACTGATAAATGGTATTAATGTAAAGAATAATGAATTAAAGTTCAATTCTATGACAGTTTTTAAAGAAGTATTGCTTATTTTGATAAAAATTGCACCTCTTACTGTTGTCATTGTATTGAGCTTAACATTTGTAGTTGAGAATCTCTTAGAAACATATCTTCCGTTTCGGATGAATTTTGGACCTAATCTTCGAGCCAAGCAAAAAAATCTTCAATTTTACCGAACCTTAAGTTTTATATAAAACTACTGATTTTTTTAACTATAAGTCGTTTGCAAATGTTGCATACCTTAATACATTTAACATTAAACAGAATTTCAAATGAAAAATTACTGTATACATGGTCCTTATGCAATATTTTTTCAATATTATTTACCGATGCAAAGTGAGATATAAAATAAAAAATTTCTTATGTAATTTTTAATCCACTATGGAAATCAAACTACTAGACAGACTACTAGACTACTAACCTTCGTAGTGTCTAATAGTCAGACTATGAAAGTCAGTGTCCCCACCCTTGGCAGATAACGGAACCAAAAGTTCTAGTTCAAGTAAATTAACTTGAATAAGAACTTTTGGTTTCGTTATCTGCAAGGGGTGGGGACACGGAGACAGGATGGATCATATGTGTAAGAAAGAGTAGAAGGGTTGGCTTTTTTACCTTCTTTATTTTGTTTGATTGCCAAATCCCACTCCCAGTCCATAAAAAATTTGTATCTGCTTAAAATGTGGCCAAATGTCAAAATTAATGTTTGTGTTATTTTTTGTAAAAAATTTTGTTTGTTTTATTCAACTATCCTGGGGACGATAGGATCGTGAGAACATCCCATCCATTTTTGGGAGTGGGGTCTTGATGGCAGGTCTACTGGGTGCCTCACTGTATAAAGATGCCACCACTTCTGGTATCTGCATTGTTAAAAAATGAAAATCTTTGTGACCAAGTATTGGATGTAGTATATAATTTTTAAAATCTTTCCTTAATCTTACATGCTACCATTATCATTTTATCACAAAATAATTCAGTAAACGTAATTCAAGCAGTTATTTTCTTTCCATTTTTTATTAATTTTTTAAAATTATATTTCACAAATTACTACTTTGTAATCAATTAGTCATTAAGACACTACTTATATCAATTTTTAAAAACAAACCAATCAGAAAATGAAAACATTTTTTTTTATTTTTGACAAGTAATTTTAAACTATTTCAGTATTTTTTTATTCTTGTGATTAACAAGTTTAAAATTTAATATATTTATTATTTAAATAATAAATAAAAATTTTTTTTCACATAATATAGCAAGGTTATATATGAAGTAATATATTAACTGGCTGATTGGTTAGCGTTCCTGATTCCTAAGCTGTTGGTTTCGAGTCCACATCCCGGTTCGAACATGCATGATCCTTTTTCTCTCTATGTGTTTACTAATCCTTTCCTCTGTGTACATGAATAAATGTGACCCACCCTATAAACGTTTTTGTAATGGAGTGATATGAGTAATGCTATTGAATTCCATGAATGAGTTCACAGGTGACCACTGGGTAACGATAAATAAGTAGTTTTTATCAGCGTTGTGTCTAAGGGTTAGTCACCTGTGCTCGGTGTGTATTTAAAAGTATTAATAGCGTAAACGTCATATTTATTTAAATTTCAAACAAATTTAATAAATATTCTATATTCAAATAAGTTACATTTTAATTTCTTTATAATCGTCTTATTTTTAAATTTTGATAGTAAAATTTAGAATATCGATTTCGATATTTCTATTTAAATTATGTACCAGTAGAGGAATTTTAGAATTAATGGAAATCAAGCATTTCAAAGGCTCTGTTAGCATTTCAAATTCTTTCTCAATTTCAGGTGAAATCAATTATTAAATCCGCAACTCCTCACTACTACACATCTTCAGTTTTGTAATGTACAATTTCACTTTAAACATTCATATTAATCGTAATGAAAATTTCATATACATTATAGGAGTTAATAAAGTTATTTTTAAATGAAGTTGTGTTTTTTTTCACTAAAGTCACTCATTTTCAATTATTACAGTTAATAAACACAGCACATATGTTTCAAAATTTAATCGAATTGGAAATCATGCGCAGTTCACATGAATTAGTACCTTACACTTAATAAAGCATCTTTCCAAGGTGCTAGAGCAGAAGGAATTAGCTTTGAAGCCATTGAAAGAGTTCCCCCTTGCATCTTCCGCATCAGTGAGTACACACTACTCAGCTGCAGGAAAGACATGGAGGAGGAATTGGTGATAAAAAGATCGATGATGGGCTTAACAAAGACCAACAAGCATCTAACGAAGCCTATTTTCTCTCCCTCTCTTCGATAAAGAGTTTAAGAAAAAACTACTTTATTCTTTTTTATGGATCCAGAAAATCTTTTGCACTGGTATATCACAAGAGATATTAAAGCTTTATATAGGAATAAGATTTTTTTGCATTGTTAAAATCTCGGCAGGTTTATTACTATATCCAATAATATGAATTAGTTATCCGCCATTTGAATATTGAGTGTCTCCGAAGCACATAACAATTAAAGAAGTAAGCCGAACAGTAAATTCATATATATCACTAGAGGAAGACGTAAATCGGAATTTATAGGGGATATTTACGATATACTAGACTTAAAAATTGTACAGTTGTAGTTTTATGTCAAATTTGCAGTTATAGTAAAACAAAAACAAGCAGCTCCAAAGAATAAACCTTTGTTCATTAGCGATTTTGCAAAAAGTATGTTTTAATTGCTATTGAGAAGATAAAATCAGAATAATTCAGTTGCTTTGACAGAGTGTATGAAAATATAAGGATTTCTTACAAGAGATGAGAGAACTCGTGAATTAAGTAGGTGTTATAGAGTCGAAAATTTTACAAGAATGGCCGCATTTTCTACATTTTGCAAAATTACACTTTTCTTTGTATTACATTGTTATTACTGTTATAAATGAGAAAAGTCAGTAGTAGTTATTTACCATTCTGCGCCTTCCTGTACATTTGAAGCCAAAAAATCAAAATGTCAAGGCAAAATCCAAAGCATTGTAATTTGAGCCATATGTGAGTGTTTAAAATAATCTCTGCAAATCAAAATTGCCTATTATATGAAAATCATCTTCTAAGAAAACTAGTTTTATTTTCAGGAAAATTAAATATCTTCATTTAGTGGTAGGAACATTAAAATTTCTTCTAAATTTTCATGACGTAACATACATTTAGAAAACCTTTTAGAATTTATTTATATTTTTAAAATCTATCTGCATTTTTGCTGCTTTGGATAAGCTAAATTCAAAAATTTATCCAAATTTATTATTTGTGCATTTGAATTTTTTGCTTGGTTCTTAAATCACTATGTTATATACACAATACAAGTATTCATATTCATTTTAAAATCGAACTAGCTCATTAAGATATATATGTTTTCAGCTGCCTACTTTTGTCAAATTAAGATACAGAACACAACTAAAACTCCTCTTAATTTTCGAACAACAATTAAATAAATAATTTACATATGCCATGCAACGTTAGAGAAGGATCATTGGACATAAGCACATCTACACCCTCTCTTAACATGACTGGCTTCAATTAGCTCAGTAAAAACTCACTATACCTTCTATTTAAAAAAATAACGGCTTCCTTCACCAGTTATTTCAGCCTTGAAAAAATTGAAAGTAGTTAGAAGCAATCTGTTAAGTTTTAATGTCTAATTGCGATTTTGTTGGAAGGAAAATAAAATATAACCTATCTTCTGAAATGGTGATCTTATTTCCCTCTTATTTTCCCAAATTTAAAAATTCAAAGCATTTAGTTGTTTTAGAGTCTTCGAGCGACACGAATATATGTGTGGTTAAAAATATATCACAATAACTTGTATGATTATTTTATTTTCATGTATATATTTCAAAATTTTATTTCAGAAATTGGCATTATTTTCACTTTACTTATTAAGATGTATTTAATACACATTTATAAATTTAGTTTAATTTTAAAATGCATAAGATTTTTTAAGTTTTCTACTTTTATTTTTAAATTGAATGGTAATAATTGAAATATTTTCGTATACATCTATAAGTTTAAAATAATATGGCTTAAAAGGATTTGATATTATTAGTTTTATATTTTAGGATAACTGTAACGCTGCTTGGAATTTCAGTATTGTGATCCTTCATGACTCGTATCAAAGAAAAGACACATTTATGGAATTAAAAATTGTAATAGCTATATACTGAGAACTAAATTCAAAAACTAATATCTAGCGAATTCATGGTTGGTTACTTTATCGAGAACACACATTTCCTAAGAGTTTTCTATTTTGTTTTATATCCGTTCTACCTCAAATGCTATTACCTTGTATCTTGGATGTACTGTTACAAAGTTTGTAAAAATGTTTTATTAGTATTCGCCTTAAGATATTGCAGACTGATCCGAGCTCAAGTTTTGGGACAAAATACGAGAGATTTAGGCTTACGTTAAGAACGACTTATCCAGTGATTTGACGGCTTAATAACTACTTGTCGAGATAATTGGTGCCTTGACGAGATTTGGTGAGAAGTAGATAGTTTTGGAATCTTTCACCACCTAAGCCCTAGGGCCATAATAGAGCATGATGACTTGGAAGCTTCTAGAACCTTGGAGAAAGATCTAGGCTTTCACGCCAAGTAAGCTATAAATACCACTGTTTCATGGACAAAGTCAGTTTCAGAGTTTTCCAGCGGTAGTTATAATCTAGTGAATACGAACAGTCTGTCTGAGGTATTTGAAGACCTCTGTTTTTGGGAGCTGCTTACCGTTGAATCGATATTGTATAATTATGATTCGTAACTGCAAGGTTTTTCCGGCATCTTGAAGGTTCTAGAAATAAAATTCGTGTGATTGTTCAGAGTATATTTCATCGACTCTCAATCAACACAAACACCGAAGCTCGGTACAGTACACCCTTTTTGCATTCTGAGCACGTTTAGCATTTAAATCTACTAACAATCCTGTTTCTGATATGTTAGATATCAGGACATACCTTATGATTTAAACTTCTGTAACACCTCACTTCTGAAGAACAATGAATGGCAATATATTGACAGTACTTTTTTTCACCTTCTCTTTCACAAGACTTTTTCGATTACTGTCCTGATAGGCACATTTTCCTGACTTCTTACTAACCGAAAATATCTGGTTAATACTTGCCGAGTAGATAGCACTCCACAACTAATCAATTGTTACGATTGAATCAGTATGGTTCATAAGTATGGATTTCAATACACTAGAATAATTCTGTAACTTATAATTTATCTCAGTTTTTGCCGTCAGGGTGAGCTTGGAATACTGTTTCCTTAAAATTTTTTTTTTGTATCTTAAATTCTCCAAACTATTAATGACAATTTCTTTTTACTATGTCTGAGCGATTGATATCACACGAATAGGCATTTTTATATCAAAACCAAAACATATGAAAAGAACTGAAAATAATTAAAAATAAGAAAAAGCAACAAGTTTGAAAGAAATTTAAAAATTTCTTTACTTTTGTAAGAGAAATTTCGATGTATTATATCAGTTTTTCGATTAAAAGATAACATGTTGAATTTATCCCATAATAAATTCCTTTATTATAGCTTTTTGGTAATACGCCTAACATAATATTGAAAGATGTTTAAATTCATACTTGAACGTTAAGTTCAACATATTATATAATTTATTTATGTTGAGTCTTTTAATCGAAGAGTGTTAAAAAACATTTGCCATAAGAGATAACCGAGCAATATTGTATTGTTGTGAGGATAAATAACTCACGCACAACAAGTCTTTCTTCAATTAAAATATTATTAGTGGACAAATGCGTTTGGTTCTTTCTTACTATAAATAAATAATTATTTTTAAGTAATCTAAAATATTGATGATAAATGCGATATGTTATTCATTTAATATAATCTATACCATATTAATCTAATAAAATATTTGTAAACACTGGGCAATGAAATATTGTTAAATTAATTTTTAATTGATTTTCCATGATGCAATATTTTATCATATCATAAATTGAAGGATGTCATTTTATGCTAATTTAATTTTATTTTCTCAAAAGAGATTATTATAATTTCTAATATTAAAATAATTAGGAAAATGCAGGAGAAGAATCTAATATGTGTTATTTGTTTTGATTTAAGGAAATTATTTATTGACCAATTTTTATTGAAAGTTTAGGGAAATATATTTGAATTAAGCAGTTATATATTCTAAAATGTGTCACACAATTTATTTTTGCTTTCTTATTTTAGTATATTATTATATACTAAAGTAAAAAATAAAATTATTTGAAAAGAGCTGAATAGAATTAGAACTACAAAAAGAGTTTGAAAGGAATTTAAAAATTACTACCTTACATTGTATTAAAATTTTTGATGTATTATAACAGTCATTTGATTCTAAAAAAATTATTTAAAGTATGATTGTTTGAGTGCAAATAATGATAATATATATATATATATATATATATATATATATATATATATATATATATATATATATATATATATATATATATATATATATATATATATATATATATATATATATATATATAACTGAAATAATACCTTTATTTCTACATTTTTCACATTAACAGATCATATATAAACTAATATTAATTTTTCAAACTAAAAGACATTGAAATAAATTTTCTATAATCAACTGTATTTTATAAAGTACAATTGATACTTATAATATTTTACTTAAAATACTTAAAATACTTTTTCTAATATAAAATATATTTTTAAGTACAGCTACTTTATATAATATTAAAACAATAGGAAAATCTCTTTTCTATTAAAATGAATATTATCTTTTCATAAAGATTTCTTATAATAAAACAATTATGGTACATAACCATTTTTCAGGAAAGAAAATTAAGTATAAAACAATTTTGAAATAAAAAGATGCAAAGAACAATTTTACAAAAAATTCTTTAAATTCAAAAGGGAAAACTCACATTTTCAAAATAAAAAGAAATGAATTTTGTGAAAAACGAATTAAAAAAGGAAACATTATTCTCAATCCTATTGTTATTAAATCCTTTTTTATCCATCTAACAATTTATAACTATCTTCGTAAAGAATGTTAGTTTCTTATTTTCCAACAAATTTAAGGATTAGAAAAATTTTCTGAAAATGAATCTTAGGGGCATTTTATATTTTTGGTTCATTATAAATGGTTTTGAGCAATTTTTGAGAAAAAACTCTTTTGAATACAGAGCACTTAAATTAATAAGTTTTTTTTTCATGTTTATCTACTGTTTAATTCCATAAAATAAAAATCTAAGAAGTATTTTTAATGAAACTACTGATTTGCACAATAATAAAATCGATATTATATTACATATTTAATTGTAACCCGAAGCAAAAAAAAATATTATATTAATATTATATTATATTACACATTGAGTTTTGAAAACTCATGAATAATTTATTTTGATCACATAACAAATATTAAATAAATAGCTGATTGCATATATAAATTTCAAATAAATTCTTTTGCGAATATGTTTATTTCAGTGAGTTTTCTAATATATTTAATTTGAATTTACTGAACCAATATTTCAAGGTTAATTAACATTGTTCATTCTTTTTGTCTGATATAATTATATATAATTATTTATGAACATAATCATTTTATAAAATTTTTATTGTTTTCTTGATTTAATAAAATAATCAAAATAATGTATGTATTAAAATAATTCTATTGTCTTCTAAAGCAATTCATTAAAATAAAAAGCGCGTACAATATGTTAGCAAATATTCATATATAATGCATTTCTGCTGTAATTATTTTGATGTTATTTTTCAAAATAAAACTATGGTACTTTTAAAAATCATGCTTTCTATCTGATACATGAAAATTATTATATTGCAAATAATATTTAAGAATTATTATTAATAATAATACCTTATTTGAAGTACTATTAAGATCTACTTGTCTGTTTTTTTTAAAAAAATTAGTATTTTCTTGATTATTTAAGCAAATGTAATTCATATCTATGCAAAAGATCTTCTTTGAAGTTTTTACATGGTTTAATAAAAATATATTCAAGAGTAAAAATCTAAAACAGAAAATATTTTGAAAATTATTTTATCACAATTGATAACTATCTACGAAGAGTATTTATAAACAAAAAACAAAATATCTCCAAATGCAATCCCATAAAGGAGTCAAAATTTAATACAATTTGCAATTTACTATAACTTTTATCTGTATTTTTTTATCACCAATTAATTTTTTGATGCATCAAAAAAACTAAGGAATAAGGATTAACCAAAAAGATATTGCTTTGACATACTTACATATAACTTTTTTAATAACTTATAAATCTCAAAATAAAACTATTTTACAGCTTATGAAAAGGGGCATAATGCACAAATCTCATATAAATTTACTAAAATCATCACATTTATAAAAATTTAAATAAGAATAACATTTAATTTTATAACAAGAAATAGCTGCATTGAAATTTGTTTCTAATATTTCTGTATAAAAGGATTTGAATTCATAACATAAAACTTATATTAATTCACAATGACTGTAATTTGTCTTCTTGAAATTCCGAAAATAATATACAAATCAAGAAATAATTAATGCTGGTTAAACTGGTATTCTTTTCATTAGCACTTAGGAGGGATTTAAAATTTGAAGCGTAAATCTACATTGGTTACAAAATAACCTAGGATTGCTCAACAATTTTGGTATGCTGAAATATGAATGGGCTGAACATTTTAAATTTTATTAATGAAAACAGCAAACCAGGATGCTTTTAAAATATTAAGTTTATTCCTTTCTGTATCAGACAAACAAAAAGCTTGTATGTCAATTGTTTTTTTTTTCCAGACAGAAATACAGTGCTTGTGAAAGACTAAAATAAAATACAAAAAAGTGTTTTTCCTTCTAGAATGCTATCCAGTATAACATGGAATTGATACATAGCAAAATATATAACGTACTTTTTTATTTCCAAGTAATTAAAGTCGACTGAGGATAATTTATCAGAGTTTTATGCGAAACTTGTTTATAGTTTGTTAGAGTTTTATGCATGCTTTTTAAAGAAAGATAGACATTTATATCTAAAGGAATTTTGCTGGAGGTATTTCTTTCGAAGTGCTTGAATATAGTCATTTCATTGACTAATTTCTCAAAGAATGACTGAGTAATTTGAAACAGTAAGTAATATGATTTCTCTAGATGATATGAATGAAAATTTGAAAATTACTGTAGAACTTAAAAAACTGAATTTATTCGAGACCACGAAGACAGCTGAATATAAACGCGATATAAAGACTGTGACAGGATATTATCAACTGTCACCAAGAGTGTCTCAGACCTAGTATTATGACACACAAAGATAGAAAACAACGAAAAAACAATGAACAAATGCCTCTGTTTAGTTGCATAATTTACCAAATATTTAAAATTAATAAATTATCCAAACTCTTTAACTTCATTTAAAAATAACACCAGATGGCAAGAATAATATAATACTGTGTAAATGTTATCAGGAGACTAAAAATTAATATACTATATTTTAATTAATTACTATTTTGCTTAGAAAAATATTTAAATGTGATATATTTATTAAAAAAACTAAAAATAATATTATATATACAAAATATATCATAAAACATGAATTTATAAGCAAACAAAACGTCATAATTAATTTTCAATAAATACATTGTATATGTCGGAATTGAAATCCAATATTTTTTCATTTGAACTTATCAGATTTATAACAACATATTTAGTAATAGTTGTTCTTGATTATTGACAGAATATTGGTTGTAGTAGATTTAATCTAACAATTACGATTAACCTCAATGCCTATAGCTATGATGGTAATTGGTATTTTCATTCAAATTCATTAATGATTGCTACTATTAAAATAATATAATAAAAAGGAACCTGTTTTTTTTATTAAAAGTAATGTTACTTAATGTTATTAGGTTATGATTTAGTAATATGAATATATCTCGAAATTTAGTTAATTATTTGTCTGTATGTTTCAACTTAAATTTTACTCTCTCTCTCTAACTATCTATAAAAATTTGTATACATTAAATGACATCTAAAATTAAAAAGCAATTTCAAATTTAAAATGAAAGAAAATTTTATTTTTTTAAATCTTATGTTTTAATTGTTTTATTTCATTCAGTGTTACTGTTCATTCAGTTTTTTTTTTCATTCGCATTACAAACTGAACTACTTTGTCTCCAATGCATTATTAAATATTAACAGATAAAAAGTTATGTTAGGTTAGTTAATATCTAAGATATAAATAAAAGGACTTTATTTGAAATGTATTGACGCTGATTATTCTTTCTATTTATTATTCTGTAATTATCCTTGAAGATAAAATGTTAGACAGAATTTTTTTTTAACAGAGTATCGATCTATCTTATATAAAGTTCAATATCGTTGAAATAATAAAAATATTGTATACTGTTATGAATTAGAAAAAGGGTTAATTGTTACACATCAGTTTATATTAAAATAAATTTTATTAAAGAAAAATATTTTTATTATGTGTTTTAAACTATATTGTATGCAATAATTTGAATTGAGAAATTGTTTAGTTCATAATTTTAAATTCTCAAAATTTTCAATAATATTAATTATAAATTTCTTTAAAAGCAGAGTACATAATTACTAATTTAATAATAATTTTTAATTTAATACAGTTATTCAAATATCTTTTAATTTATTTATTCAAATTTTTTAAAGAAAAAAATCTTACAACTGAGATTTTATATTTTACAGCAATAAGCAAAAATATTATTATGTTAAAAAATTGGTATGAAATCTTTTCAAATTTCAAAATTGAAATAAAAAATTTACAAAATATGTGTACTTTTATCACTACAACAGATTAAAAATACGATGAAAACTGTTGTTTTGTCATATTTTTAAATGTTAAATGAGTATTATGGGTTGATATTTATGAAAAGTGTTATTAACAATATTTCAATTGTTTTTCGAAATATGCTTCGTTTTAGCGTAAATAAATTTAATGCAAATTGACAATATTAAATATATTCCACGAAATAATAGGTGTTTTTAATATTAATTTGTGAAATTGAGGAGTAGTGTTCGAACAGTCATTTTTATGTAATTCAACATCATTGCTATTTTTATAGTACAAAACTAAATGTATTTGAATTTATGAATGAACACTTCAGTCAAGATAGTACCTGAACGTTAAGTAATCTTACTTTCTATTCAACATTTGTAAATTCATTTACCACCTAGAATAAATGTTTGCAGTGACTTTGGATCCCCTTAGAATGTTACATAGCTGTTAGAATATCGTGTAGTTAATCAAAATATTAAAATGGTTCATGCTGAATTAATTGTACGTGATGGTTTAACAGGCAGAGACTTTAATCTTAGAAGCGTTGAAATCCACTTGTAATACTATCTGATCGTTAGATTATCATCTGGTAACTTGTAATATATTAATTTTATCCTAAGTTGAGTTTATATGCATATCTAGTAAGTGATCATATGATTTTATCACGTTGTACACTTATACGTCTTTATCACGTTATTTTTTCTGCATTACGTTTTTATTGATTTTATGAAATTGTTTCTTTCTTTTAGTTTATTTATTAATCTACAAACCAAAAGAAATGCTCGTAAAATATTGATTTTTATTTGACATTTAAATGTTTGATATGAAAAGAAAATTTACTAAAAGAAAAACAGTCGAATTAATTAATTTAGAATTCATAATGCATTTGTGAATTGAAGAACAGTTGAGTTATCAAATTTGAATATTATTGATCTATGAAATTTAACAATATACGATTGAAATTGTAGATTAAAATTTAGACTGATATTATTCAATCTAGAATGCAATAAATACCAGCTAGAATAGTGTCCAATTTATAATCTTGCTTGTCATGTTTAAAAGCAGTTTTTAGAGTTAATCACAGTTATTGCTCATTTAATTTCCCACTCTCCTTACCAAAGCAATTCATTTCAACAGGTTGATTACTGCTGAATTTTTTCGATATGTTGTTAATAATAATTAACAAAAAATATAGACTAGAATAAACTTATTCTGTAAAGAAAGATAATAAGAAAGTATTTTGAAAGTCTTGCATTTTCTAGCAAATTCATTTTTTTCTTTTTATCCTATTCCCCAAAAAGTAAGAACATAGAATATCAAAAGCAACTCTTTTTATGTGTATGTCATGACACGAGTCCACAAATAAACGTCAAGATGTCGGCAAATCAATAGGCTAATTCATTCAACAGCAAGCAACACAAACTTAAACGCTTCAGGAGATAAGTCCTATACTATTTTAATATAAAAGTTTTTTGTGTTTAATTTGGTATATATTTGGCAATACATAAAGTTAAAATAGATTCATGTATTCTAAATTCTGTTATATTAAATGGTTGCCATACATTTTTTATTTTATGTTTTTTTTTTCAAATTTTAATATTTTACTTGGAATAGCATTTAGAAAGAAGGATATTACACTTTAAATAAATTATTAAGCTCCTTTAAATGTTTCGGTCTTAAACAGTAAACATGTTACAAACTTGTTGAAATGTGTGGTAAATAGCGTCACTTTTGAGAATGAAGTTTATTATATACAGGCATTAAAAAGTTAAGGGATAACATGTTATTCAAAACTCAATATACAAAAATGAATCTAACAATAAAAATTATAGATTATATAAATGATAAAAGCAAACATAGGTTAGCACAGCATAAGGTGGTGGGTGGTCGGATGACTGGAAATAAGGACGTCATAAGCCGTTGCTGCTGGACGCCTTAATGTGTTTGGAATGGGGTCTACCGTCTCTGGAATCAACATCAAACAAAGGTTTTGTAGAGAAGAAACGTTTCACGATGACCATTATCAACAACACTTGCAGTAGACGATTTTAGAAGTCTTTTTCAACAGAAGGTGAAAAGCATTTTCATGCCGCAAATGGTTGCAGACCACTGTGTGACTTCATGGAGAAGACTGTCCATTTGTTCGGTGTTAAAGGGTCTTCACCTTGCAGGTACCCCTTTCAAAGATGATGTTGATTGTTGAATGAAAATGAATAAAAAATAAATGAAGAAAATAATAATATAAAAATAATAAAATAATTAAAATGATTTAAAGATGACCCGTTGTGTGTATCCTTTTCACCGGACAACAGAAAAGGAGTGGCTTATCTTGAGCAAGTGAACACGTTTCCTGGTGACCACCTGGACCTGACAACAATGAGCGTCTGTATTTTTTACAAGCGAGTGCATACGAGTAAGCGATTCAGGACATGTGATGATCTGTAGGGAACAAATCACCAGGTATAACCAATCCAACACAGCAGAGAGACACATTTACCGTGGTGGTGGAATAATAGTTTGTCCAGAGATTCACCGCAGTGGTCACACTGTCCTGCATTTGTTCCAGAGAGGATCTGTAATTGGTGTGAAATTACGGGATGAGATCCTTCATCCATATGTCCACCCATATGTCAGCTAAATTATATGTATCTGAATTTTTCATTAACTTATGAAAGTTTATTTTATTTCTGTTTATATATTTTATTTACTTAAAATAAAATTTATTGTGATGCTTAAATTGTCTTCAAAGATGTTTCTTCATCAGTTCAGTTTATACTCAAAATGGATCGTTGAAATAGATTTTAATTAAAAAATATGTAATAAATATTTTGAAATACCTAATTTTTACTATAAGTGACAGACAAATCTTTCACACAGGAAATGCATTTCTTAAATGAATAGCAGTTGCTTATTTTACTATATTCCTTCTTAATAAACATTTCTTTTATATAATATAATTCAGAAATTTAAATTTTAAATTACAATTTATTTATACATGAATTAGTTGGAATAAAATTTAAAATATATATTATAACAGGAGTTTACAAATACTCCTTTTAAAATACTTCTATTTTTTTAAAGTATAATTTATATTTTTAATTTACTTTACCATATATATTATCTATATATGTGGTAAAGTAAGTTAAAAATGTAAATTATACTTAATATATATATATATATATATATATATATATATATATATATAGATATATATATTATCTGTTGAGCAGTTACCATGGGTGCAATGTTCTGGAGAAATTTACTCCCCTTCAGATCAATGCCAAAATTGAGGGAGTATATCCTCTGGTGCGGCCATCCATCGGATGTTTTGAAGAGCAAAAGTCATACTTTTACCTTCGTGGTGCTCTGATTAAACGAAAGACGCCCCCAATTGACTTAAATTCACATAGCCGAGGCATAGCGAGCTTGATTTGTCCAAGTGTCATTAGTAACAACATATATATCATCTTATGAAAAATTATAAACTAATTGCTAATGAATGTTTGTATCTTTCCAAGGTAGTTGTTTT
>CM057812.1:69911973-70009473 GCA_030067965.1 Latrodectus elegans | reverse complement strand
GGGCATGGATATTTGTAGTGGTTTGGAATCCACTTTAAACCGTAGGTCCCGGTCTAATTAGCCCTCGTGTGCAAAAAATGACCGTTGAGCGACAAACAAACAATATTAAATATTAAATACTTCTTGTCCAACTAATTGCAATTTGGATCTTATGTTTTAAAGAATATCTAGACGGTAGTACAATAATGCAGAATTCGCTAGAATTATCTAGCTTCTCAATTAATATTTGATTTGTATTTAATTTTATAAAAAATTATAAACATTTTATTTTGATTTTTTTCATTAAAATAGGGGAATAGTATTAACATGAGTAGATGTATTGAAATAAAACTGAAAAACGTATGCTTCAAATGCAATTTAATGCTCATTTTGTCACAACTATCATTTAATGAAAGAATTACTATTTCAAATATAAAAAGTAATGGTGTTTAAAATTGTTTGAAAAATATTAAAAAAACAACATTTTCATCCAATTTTGTACGTAGTTTCAATAGCTTCATATTAATATCCGGTATAATTATCATTTCCGTTATCATAAGAAGTATGAAAAGATATAAAGTACCCCAAGATATGAGTGTGTGTGTGTGATTAGTTACTAAAGGATAATTTCCCTACTAAAGCACTATTTCAAATTAGTAAAAATATTACTATGATAATTAAAAAAATAAAATAATGATTTTAATATTATTGAGAGTAGAGAGAAAAATTAAGGAAATAATATATCAAAAGTCAGTTCTTTCAAAGCAAATTTCAGTTTCTTTGTAACAAAACTTCATTTTGAAATCAAAGAAATGTTTGAGCTTAGATAATTTAACATAAGAATTATGCTTCAACATTTCTGTATTTTCTATACACACAACACACCGAAACAGAATGTTAGAGGTTTTACTTTTTCTATTCAGAGTCAATACAATACATTTAAAAAAAAAAAAAAAAGACTGATAAATAAAATAATGGGAGCGTTCTATCTCTTACAGTTATTTTATAAACATTAGCAGTGTATTATTCTATTTACTGTGTTCTATTTACATTAACTTTTTTCAAAAGTGAGAAATTTTCAATAGTCATAAATATGTTGTTGTTGCTTATCCAAACTGGTGCGACAGTAGCATCATACCATCTCCATGAATCCATGAGTTTTCAGCCTCTCCAGAACCACCCCCGGACTTAATTCCACATCACCCCTCTCACAACCGACACACTGAAGAATATGAGAGGGAGAGGCCTGTGCCTCTTGACGTTTGGGGGAAAGAGGGTAAATCTTGACACCAGAAACATGTCTCTGAGCAAGCAGGTGGCCGCTTCTCAGTCTCGTCAGAGCTGTTTGATCGGATAATTTGTACGCGCCCGTTGAAGCGGTATCCACTGGAAGACTATGGTATTGGCCTGCAAATCAGTGAGCTGTGGGACAGAGTCACAATCAGCGAGTTGCTTAACCCACTAGTTATAAATATAATTTGAGCAATGTAATTGTATAAGCAGGCATTTAGTGCTGTTGTGGTATTGTTATACTCCTTATCCACAAGAGTAGAAAAAACGACGTATCTGAATCATCAGTGATAATATAATTTAAATAATCCCATAATTCAAACTTAAATGATTTTCACTAAAATATTTGTAATTGCTTTTCAAATTAGAAATAATTATAATTAATTAAATAGAGCATTTGTAGTTAGTCTTATAATTATAAAATAATCTTCAAAATTAATTTCAATTTATTTGGGGATAAGGTTTTAAGAAATCAATGAAAAATAAAATATTGTGTAATACCTAAATAATTGTGGCTATATAAAGCTTCAAAACAATATTTTCGTATATATATATATATATATATATATATATATATATATATATACGAAAATATTATATATATATATATATAATGCTTATATATATATATATATATATATATATATATATATATATATACATAATACTTAGTTTTAATAAGTATCTATATGAAATGTAGCATTAAATTTAAGGCTATTTCTTCCTTCTCTGCTTTTCTTTATTCACAACTATATGAAAAAAAATACATAACCATTGTTAAAATAATAAATATATTTCTTTACATGACTATAAATGTTTCTCAAAAAACTAAAGAATGATATTTCCTTCATTTATTAATGAAAAACCAAAAACCATTGTTATATAATGGTGTATACAATTATTAATTTTGACATTATTTGAAGACAATGTTATTTGAATTTAATTTCTGTTTCAAAATTTTCTGTGAGCCAGACTGTTTGCATTTTACTAGTTTTATACTTACT
Source organism: Latrodectus elegans (assembly GCA_030067965.1). Classification (NCBI taxonomy): domain Eukaryota; kingdom Metazoa; phylum Arthropoda; class Arachnida; order Araneae; family Theridiidae; genus Latrodectus; species Latrodectus elegans. Next base: position 70,007,200 of record CM057812.1, on the reverse strand, counting down.
AGTTTTTACAAATATAAAAATAGTAAAATGCATACATTAATAACTGTCAAAAACGTCTATAAGAACACTTAGTGTCACAGATATTTTTAGTATTAAAATTTTTGATCACAAATCTAAACGCAAATTATTTAGAGTATATTTTAAATCCAAAACCCTTTACCTTGGAAACTACTATCACTATCAAAAATAACTAGGTATTTGTATCTAATCGGAAATCGTGACCGTTTAGCGTAATATTTCATAAAGCATCTCATGAAAGCGCTGAAGCGAAATGAACCAACGCCAAAAAGACTCAATTGCATCTTCCGCATCGCCAAGACGATGGAACGATTCAGTGAAGAAAGTATTGATAAAGAAAACAAAGCCGAAGAAGCTATTGGCGAGGAACATCACGCAAATAAAATATAAAGAAATTTTTTTTTTACTTTTCTTGGATACTTAAAAACTAAAATTGTTATATTTTATAGAACTAAACAGAGGGGAAGATTACTTTTCTAACTGTATTTACAATATTTTTTTTAGAAAATTGAAACATCACTCATCATTTCGAGCAACGTTGCAGAAATTTAGAAATGGATGAAATAATATAAACTGTAACATATAGTTACAATTTATATATATCAAGTAAGAGTTTAGTTATTAAGTTTGAAAGTAATTGTGGTTAAATTTATCATTATTTTGTAGAAAATAAACCTCTTACAGAGTGCGGTTTATAACTGCAGAACTTATGGAAAATTAAAAGGATAAATCGCAGACGAAAATGTCTTCAAGGAATGAATATTCATTTTAAATATAATTTCGTTACTTATGGCTTGTTATATTAATTTGAATCAAACATATTGATATATATTAATATGAGTTTTGATTTGTAAATATTGATGAACCCAATGGATTCAAAACTAAATGAGATGTTTAATTATTCTAGTACTCTTCTTTTAGTTTTTATCATAATTTTTTTTGTATACCATATAATTTTCTTTACATTATTATTTTGCCTTCCAGAATGAAATATTAATCAGTGGAACTGTATATTAAAAATCATTAAAGTGCATAGTTATTTTTAATTAATTGTTGAAATTTCTTATTATAGTTCGCCTAAATATATAAATGAGATTTTGATATAAATAACTTCCTAAGCACTGTACTTGGCTAATGTTCTATAAGAACTTTATACACACGGAATATGTTACATTTTTATGATTTCTGTAAAAGAAAAATATTTTTTTGACAAATAAAACTAATCTTAAAATTTATCTTTCAATATTAAAATGTATGCAGTAGTTATATAAGTGTGCATGAAAGCGGGACAAAACAATAAATCTTATGTAAGAAATAATATTATACAAATTTTTAAAATTTAAACTTTTAAAATTTGGGCCTTGAGTTGTAAAATAAACTTAAAGTAAATTAAATTTTGATGTAGCAAATTATTATCATTGATGATAGGTATTGATATATAGAATACTCACTAGTTTGGCAAATCAAAATGAATGAAATTAAATATATATGCTTTTCATAAATTTGTCTAATATTATTGTTAGTTTTATTTTCATTACAACAAGTGATGAATGTATAATATTCAATGTAGATAACACTAAATTTTTTGATAAATAAATCTAAGTGATTATTTTATTTTGAAGTTACAAAGGTTGCTAAATATAAAAAGAAATTTTACTGTTATTTCTTGTTAATTGATTATTACTTTAATATTAATTATAACTGTTATTTCTTGTTAAAACTAATATTTCTTGTTTTAGAAAAATTCTTTTGATATTTGGGTTTCTGTTTTGAAATTTGTGTAATTTTTTCTAGTAGATATTAATGCATAATTAAAATAAATTTTAAGTAAAACAATTCATGAAATAATATAAGATTTTAAGTATTTTGTTTTGCATTTTTATTAAAATGAACTAACTTAACTTGTCTGTATACCTATCATATTTTAAAGTAATTTCATTTTTATTTAATTCATGCTTTATATTATTATTATACATTAATAATATAAAAACATTTTTAATATTCGTTTAGTTATTGCTTAGTAAACTTTAAATCTGAAAGAATATAAATAATTATTGTATGTGGGCAAACAATCCTAGTTTAAATCGGATTTCCTTTTAATAGTACCTAAAAAAATCTTTAAATTTACGATATATGCATTTTTGATTTTTCAATGAAACCATGAATTAAATGTGACGTAAAAAAGACATCGTTCTTTCAAGTGTCAAACACATTAATCTAAGCAACTTTAATAATGATAATGAGAATTAAATTATTTACTAATTTGTAACAATTTAATTCTCATTATCATCATAAAGTTTGTTTATTAGAATTGAATTTCTTAATATTTACCATTAAATTTTTCCTGCGCATTGACATGCATGAAGTCATGAAAAATAAAAACTACATTATACTTGAGCTGTATTATAAATATTTCGTCATAAGTTCCTTATATTCAATAGAAAATACATTTCTAAAAAAACTTTTATTGCACCTTCATATCGCCATAAAAATTGATAGGTTATTTCAAAAATCAATGTATAGTAAGTGTACAAATTGTCAAAATACTAGAAAACTATGAATATCTTAAGCAAAAGTATATTTTAAACTTGATTACGTATTATTTATTTCTGAAAGCCAAAGCATAGACTGGATTAGAAACAGTAAAAATGCATTCAATAATATTCTGTATAAAGTCAAACATAATCCTATTTTAAAACTATATTATCATCCAAAGGAATGATTGTAGATTTGTAGCTTATTTAGACATATTTCATTATCAATCATCTGAAATTTGTGTCTTAGCATTAATGATTAAAACTCTCTTAGAAGCTATAACAAATTTCGTACTATATTATTGATAATTTGAGAGTTGAAAAAGCTCTCAAATTTAAGTTTCAACAACTTTAAAATAAGATTCATTTTATATGTTTATCAAAAAATCTAACACATAATAAAAACTTTTCTTGTCCTTCAAAATATTGATTGTAATTGTCTTGTACTTATTTATTAAATGTTTTTCTTTCGTAACTGCAGCACGATTATAGTAAGTATTTGAAAGACCTAAAATTTATATATATATATATATATATATATATATATATATATATATATATATATATATATATATATATATATATATATATATATATATATATAAATAATTTTTATTTTTCTGAGCGCTTTCAAATCATTTCATCATTTTTCTAAGTAAGAGAACTTAATTTTTAGAATAAAAGAAAATAATTACATTTTTACAAGAAAAACTACGATAAAATGTGTTTCTTTAGCTTAAAAGAAAAGTATTTTAGTTTTTATCTTTAGGTTTTGAATGAAATCTAAGACAAAATAACAGCCTATGTATGCAAAGCAAGTCTTAAGTATTTGTATTTTTCCATTTGTTTTTAATTCAAATTAATGACCATCAGAAAAGAAAAATTATATTTTATACAAACAAGATATTAGCTATAATTGGAAATTCAATATTTTTTATATCAAAAAGTGATGATATAATGCAATAAAAGATTTTCTAAATTTAAATTTCTGTTCCGGAAAAATTGGAAATTTAATTTTCTTGTTAAGGAATTTTGTATGCATATGCAATTCAGAAATGTTTGCAATGAAATAAGAGTATAATAAATAATGTGTATCCAATATTAATTTCCTCTGAGTATATAAAGTACTCAGAACTGTACAAGAAGAATAATCTTTATTTCTAAAAGATTGAAGAGTATGACAATTTAATGTAATATAGTTATAAAAAATATTAGAGTAAAATCAGGTGCAATAAGGTTTATTTATTTAATTTAGAAGTAAATTTGTTCAAAATTTCTGTTTTTAAAGTAGCAACAATTTTCTCTCAATCTAAGTATAATTTTACATTCTAGTTCAATATTTCTAAACTTACATTAAGAAATTAAGATAATTGCTATATTTTTGAAGAAACAAGTATGAATAGTTTTGTATTCTTCTTTTAATAAATACAAAACATTTCTAAAATTAAAAAAAAAATCTTATTATCTAAGAAAAGCTAATTTCTAAGACGTATCACCATCGCTCTACAAATTTGCAGAAATAATTCCTAATTCAAACAAATCTTTAATCTGTTTGAAATTTAGTTATAAAAGCATTAAAAATGATTTAATGTGAATGTATTTTAGGAATATATCTACTTCAGGTATATTTGCTATCAACTTACTCTGAAAACATGATCATTATTCCGTTAACAATACAGCAGCAGATGCAAACAAATATTCTAAGTCATAAAATGACGTATCTCTATGGTTGGGCTACACTATTTACATTTCATCTAGTGGAGTTCATTAATCCAGAGTGTGCCATAAGGACTGCACTCCTGGTCCGGCAGGCAGTGGTAGTAATTTTACCACAGAGAATCAGTTTTACGAGAATGATGAGGGAAAATCTAACTATAATTGCTTGTTATATATATATTGTAAGCAATATAAACAGGAAAGGCAGTTGCACATTTCTAATTAAAGTCAATTTATGATTATGAATTTAATACGAGACATTTAATCATTGAAATCTATTGTAATATAAAATTTCCACTCTTTATATTTCCTCTTTTTTTTTATAGATTTTTTTTCTGTGTTTTCATTAAATTTTAAAATTGACTTTAAATACAATAGAAGTAATAGTTTATGATTTTTGTTTAATGAATAAAATTCATGTAAGATAAAAAAATATTTATCATAACTTTTATACTATATTAAATTTACATTTTTATACTTTAATCTTTTATATGGTTTTACGCATTATGTTAAATGGGAAATAAAAATGATTTAATCTAATACCCTATATTATTTCTTATTTTTGCAACAATAAATAGAATATACAAGAATATAATTTTTAATTATAAGTAAACGTGCTGAACTGAATTTAGCATCTTTAAATTAGTGCAAAATAAACAACATAATTTATTCATTGCACACACACACACACACCCACGAATGTATGTATGTGTATGTACATATAATGCCGCATAAAGAAAGCCTACCAACGAGCTCAGTGGCCGATTGGTAAAAACACGCGATTCAAACCCAGAGGTTGCGGGTTCGATACTAGCATTGGCTGATGTATCCAAAGTATGGCTTTTTTTTAGTTTGTTTCCTTATGTTCTCCAACATTCTAGACCTTTCTTTGTTATGTCAATTAGTTGTTTCTCGCAAATATTCTGTTACTGTATAAAAGCTTTTACCCACTAGTCGGGGACAACTTCTAGACCTTGTAAGGTTATAAGTCGCTACTTCCCTTCAATAAACTTGTTTGTTAATTTAAAGTCAACGGTGTGTTTACTTAAATCTTCGTGACAAATTTGGTGGAGGCACCGGGTACCGATTTCACCATTGTGGTTAATTCTCAAAGTATTCGCAAAAGTCTTCGTTTAAGAGGATTGCCCCCGGAATTTGGTCCAGAACGTAGGAAGAAGCATATAATGGCCGAAGATAGAAGCCTGTCGTGGTAACTCCTACCCACCTGCTACTAAGGTGCCCATGAACTTACCGTGGAGAGCCTGGAGATGATCCCCGGAAATGGCTTACAGAATACGTTCGGGTGGCCAAGTTCAATAGATGGGATGAAGTGATGTGCATTGCGAACGTCTATTTTTTTCTAGACGGTACGGCCAAGCAGTAGTACATAAATAATGAAAATGCTTGGGACTCCTGGGACGCATTCAAGAAGGTTTTAAATGAACTTTTTGGCGATCGTCAGAAGTACACCAAGAAGGCCGAAGAGCAACTGAAATATAATGCTCAAAAGGCAGGATAGAGTACACAGTCCTACATTCAGAGTGTATTAGGGCTTTGTCACGAGGTCACCCTTAGATGTCCGACGACGAAAAAGTGTCGCACTTAATGAAAGGCGTTGCTGAAGATATTTATCAGGTGTTCTTAATGAGCTCTAGGATGTATTTTTGGCCCTATCAAGTGCTGCGCCGTTTATCCGACGTCACCTACGAAGTGCAAGATTTTGATCCTGCCTCCCGAAAAAGGAAACTAAGGGATGTTGTCCATGTTTTGCGTATGAAGCCGTACCATGATCCGGCGAAGCAGACCGACATTAAAGACAGACGAAAACAAGGTGTCGTTCTTCCGGATAAAAAGGCAAAAGAAGTTTTCAAAGGACCTTTAACACCCTCAAGATACAAATAGCAGCGAGACGCTGTCTATTTGAGAGAGGAGCAATGTCGCATAGAGAAAGCCTACCAACGAGCTCAATGGCAGAGTGAAAAGCACGCGATCCAAACCCAGAGGTTGCGGGTTCGATACTAGCCATGGCTATTGTATCCAAAATATGGGTTTTTTTAGTTTGTTTCCTTATGTCCTCTAACATTTTAGACCTTTCTTTGTTGTGTTAATTAGTTGTTTCTCAAATATTATGTTGCTGTATAAAAGCTTATACCCACTAGTCGTGGGCAACTTCTCGACCTTGTAAGGTTATAAGTCGCTACTTCCCTTCAATAAACTTGTTTGTTAATTTAAAGTCAACGGTGTGTTCACTTTAATGTTCGTGACAATATTATATATTGATATATTAATGGATACCACTGTGAATATATAATATAAATTCATGCTTCAAACATTTTATAAAAAATTTTATTTTCACCTTTTTTAAAAATATTATAAGTTATATAAATATTTATACCAGTATTACATATTTTTATTTTTTATATAATATAATGGCGGAATACTATTTCAAAATAAAATTATTGCACTGTTGGAGAAATGGTAATAATAATAATATAAATTCAACAATGTAACGAATATTGCATTTGTAAAAGGAAAATACAAAGGATTCGAGAATTTAATAGACTACATAAATAGGGATTTATGAGTATATATTTTTCGACTGAATAAAAACAATTTTTATTTTTATATGTTGACTTAAATAAATCACAAACAATATATGTTTAATTGACATAAAATTATTGGTATAAATATTAATAATATATGAAAATTATTCGCATAGATATATAATCGCTAAAATGTTTCAATAATAAACACATTTTGCTTTAAATTTACCAAACATTATGATTTATATATTTCCTAAAGTGAAGCTTTCCAGCTTTTGAAATGTTTCAGAATAAAAATCTTTTCTATAAAAAGTTAATGACTCAGAGAAGCATTTATATTTTTCTCACACTGAAGTAAATTATCAATGTTAAGTTGGTAACACATATAAATGAAATGGAACCTGTATTAGTGACATTTTCATAAATTTTGAATTAAATTCATGATGTAACAGATTTTCACAATAGCTGAAACCATTTATTAATCCATCGAGACTAATCAGTATATTTGCAGGCAAATGGATGCATTTATTTGTCCTAATAATGGAAACATCTACGCCTGTTCCTGTCTCAAATCATTCAAGGCACATTTAATGAAACGATATAGTTTCGTTAATTATTTAATCATACAATTATTCCATAATTTGTATTTGGAATAAATTGGCTATACAAGCGGATATCTGAACATATGTGTTGAAGACTAATTTGCATGATTACCTTTAACAAATATTTTTATTAAATATTTGTAACTTAAACTTAGATTAGCTCATCTACATTAGTTACCCAGATAAGTTCAATTTAGAGCAAAACATGAATTTTCGTAGATTGTCGAGTTACAATTATGCATAGTTAATTTTTAAGTTAATAGAAATATGTTGAAACTAAACGCTTAGAGAATGGTATATTTTTTATTTATTTTGACTTTCCCTATAAACTATTGCAGATTTAAAAAATGTAAACAAAGTCATAGCCTTCTTATTAATACACAGAAATGCCAGAACAATATATTTTGCAGTAAGTAATTAAGTATTTATAAGAAACTATTAAGGTTATAAATATTAAGCAAAATAAATATTATGGAAATATATTTATATATAAAATTTTAGTTTCTTATAAGTTTATATATATATAAACCTCATTTATAACATGTTACTTTAATAATACAAAATTAATTGTTACCTTCTAATTACTGATGAAAGACAATTTTTTATTCCATTAATTATAAACCTTAAGAATCATAACTTTTCAGAAACTGAAAAGGAAAATTGCAATGAAATAAAAAGAAAGCTTTCTTATTTATTAGTCACTTTATAATTAATATAAATTAGTTGTTGTTTGTTGTTGTCGTGTGACAAGTGAAAAAAAGAAAGAGAGAAAGAAAGAAAAAGGGTGAAAAAGACAAGTCATATGGGACCAAAGTCAGTCTTAAAAGGGTTTGCCATTGCCTCGAGAGGTTGGACTTCTGCTTGTTGGTCCGCAGAAAGTATTTTATTTCCCTTCTACCACCAACTGGAAGACCAGTGGCAGCGTTCCCTTATCCACCACCTTGTTGACGCACTCTCAAGGAGTGGTTACAAGCTCCCCCAAGAGATATTAATTAGTTAATAGACAAATATACACATGTTCTGTGAATCAAAATAAATTTCAATTTTATATATAAATTTTAAATATAAATTAAATAATTTGTTCAAGCGAAATCAAGCAAAGTAATTTCTACACAGTTGTACCTATTTCGCATTAGCATTAAGCAAATGTTAACACAAACGGCAAACGTTACTGTACATGCAATACTTCGGGTAAATTTAGCGTACTCAAAATTTTAATATTAATTAGGATTGTTTATATTTCATTATTGTTAAAAATGCATTTATTTGAAGCATTTAATATAAATTTTCCTAAATTATCTATATATCCTAAATTATCTAAATTATCTATATGACCTTGACACCGGTTAGTGAAATGTCAAGCAATCCAAGATAATAAGGCATTGAACGCATAAGTCATGACCACGGGAGAAAATGTTCAAGCATAAGGAATTGAACACTTTCTCCCATGTTTCTTTCGAGATGGAATTTTAAATAATGTGTTTTATTCACATGTCGCAAGTGAAGCAACCTGTTAAACTTCTTTGTTGTTGTTGTCGTGTAACAAGTGCAAAGAGGTAAAAAAAAGACAGGTCATATGGGACCAAGGGCATGGAGCACTGCCCTGGCCATTTCGAAATGGAATTTTGTATAGTGTGTTCTATTCACATGTCGAAAGTGAAGCAACCTGTTAAACTTCTTTGTTGTTTTTGTCGTGTAACAAGTGCAAAGAGGTAAAAAAAAGACAGGTCATATGGGACCAAGGGCATGGAGCACTGCCCTGGCCATTTCGAAATGGAATTTTGTATAGTGTGTTCTATTCACATGTCGAAAGTGAAGCAACCTGTTAAACTTCTTTGTTGTTTTTGTCGTGTAACAAGTGCAAAGAGGTAAAAAAAGACAGGTCATATGGTACCAAGGGCATGGAGCACTGCCCTGGCCATTTCGAAATGGAATTTTATATAGTGTGTTCCATTCACATGTCGAAAGTGAAGCAACCTGTTAAATTTCTTTGTTGTTGTTGTCGTGTAACAAGTGCAAAGAGGTAAAAAAAGACAGGTCATATGGGACCAAGGGCATGGAGCACTGCCCTGGCCATTTCGAAATGGAATTTTATATAGTGTGTTCTATTCAAATGTCGAAAGTGAAGCAATCTGCTAAACTTCTTTGTTGTTGTCGTGTAACAAGTGCAAAAAGGTAAAAAAAAGACAGATCATATGGGACTAAGGGCATGGAGCACTGCCCTGGCCACATCTTCAGCTTTTTCGGTATAGAGAGTGTCATGGCAGCAGTTGGAATCGATGCTGATGAGGGTCGAGGCCACAGAGATGTCTCGGATCCAGTGGAACTCCTTTGCAGTGCCTGCATTCTGCGTAAGTTCTAGATCTGTCGGGCATGATTTTCATACCCCTCATGTGCCCAGTTTGCATTCTGCTGGTGGTATAGGTGATACCACGGTCAGGATTAGGCTCCCGTAGGCACCATTTTTTCCGTAGTCCCCCGAGGAGCTGATGCCTCGCAACGGCGTTTGCAACGAAGCAATTGATAGTCGTTGAATTTCTTTTCGCGAAACATCCAGTTACCCATGGTAATTGCCCTAAATTTAGATAAAACTCCTTATGAGTAAGAGAAGTGGCAGGCGTGGTGAAATCGCTAGCACCGGCTTTAGCCAATTCATTACCAGCAACATTCACATGGACGGTATCCACTGAAAAAGGACATGATGACCAAAGAATCCACATCCTCAGGAAAAGAAAGATGCTTTCGTTTCCTGAGGATGTCTGCTTTAGTTCTATCCCTTTCGTGAAGTTTATAGTTTATACTACCGTGAAGCTTATAGTGTTGATTGTTTAACAAGAAGTACTGTCAGAATTGGTTTAAAAAATATCATTCTGGAGATTTCTCCCTGAATGATTACAAACATTCTGGTTGACTTTCTGAAGTTGATAATGACAAAATGAAAGTCATAATCTTTAATAATCATACAATTGTGTGAGAGATTGCAAAACAGTTAAGTGTATCATACACAACAATTTAAAATCATATAAGACGTCTAGTATTTGTCAAAAAGCTCAATATTTGGGTTTCTTACAAACTGAAAGAAATTAATTTAATACAACATATTAATATATGTGATATGCACTTGAAATATAATGTAATCGACTATTTTAAGCGAATGAAAAATGGATAGCCTACTGTGACGCTAATGGAAAAAGGTCTTTGTATGATGAGCCCGCACAAACCATACAAAAGCTGAGTTCCATCAAAAAAAGATCACGCTCTCAATTTGGTATGATTACAAAAGTGTGTGTTTTAAGCTGAACAACATAATGATCAATTCAGGTTCTTACTGCCCAAAAACTTGTGAAATTTGAAGAATCTATCAAAGAGAAAAGCTCTATATTGACAAATCGCAAAGGAATCGCGTTCCACTATGACAATGCGAGTTATCACATATCTTTAGCAACACGTATGAAACTTTTGGAGCGTATTTGGGAAGAGATGTGGTATCCCTCATACAGTCCCAACCTTGTGAATACCATTCGTATCACATCTGATGGATAATACTTTAACTGATATTAATTTTTAACTGAAAGCAATCATGAAGTATTTGAACATATTTTTCTTAAGCTTTTCGGGATGTCTTTTCATCGATAATTTCAGTATTGTTAAATTGCAAAAGAGGAGTTACATTAAATAATTATCTTTTATAGATGTATATACAGAAAGGAGAAGAGCAATATCCATTTCTCGTTGTTCGTTAATAGCTAGTATCAAACCTATGAACCTATCTTTTGAAAGTTCAATGCCATCATGAAGTCACTGTAAGTCCGATTGAAAATATTTACCACTATATTTTCTAAATTATGAAAATAAAAAAGTAGTTTAAAAATTTTAGATAAAAACACAAAGATAAATTTTGCTGAAAGTAATGTATTCTACCAAATATTTTATTGAGATTTTAATCATATAATTTCAGAAATTTAATACTTTGTAACACTATCTCCTGGTAAGCACATGTATTAAGAAATTTGATTAAATTATTTTACGAATATAGAAGAGTTATTAAAAGTAATATATATGCTAACTTAGAAAAAAAATTTCTCTTTAAAGCAATTTATATAATGTTTACTTTAATCGACAGACTTGAAATTATTTTATGAAATGGAAATCCATATTTTATCTGTTAAACAAATGAAGTTTGTTTTTCCATGATAAGTCAAGTAAAAAAACGAATTTTAAATTAAGTTTATCTAAAAATTTGCAAAATTTGTAAACATTGTACTAGCAAGCTACAAAACATTCAAAAGTAAACTACATTAACTACTTAATTCAATTTATAGTTTATTAACATTTCAAAATTTAAACATACAAAATCATTAGATTTTAATTTTTCTTGCTTGGTATAAATTGATAGTAAAATGTTTATATAGTTTACTTTTTAGAATTATTTTTTAAATTTATTTTTGAAAGCATGGATTGTGTGTATGTGAATGGTCGTTATTTATCACTTAGGGAATAATAGCTTTTTTTAAAGCTATTTTAAAGTAAGAATTAATTTTTTTAAATAGAAAAATGAAAGTTCCAATTTAATTCATTGCTTTTTCATCTAGATCAAGTATCTAGAAATCGAGGCATATAAAATTACTATTTAACGAAAACTACATAATGAGAAAGTTTTCTTCTTTTAAAATAAAATTTTTTAATTTGAGAGAAGCTTTCAGTATAATGAAAGAGTTTCTGTGAATTCTGTTTTTTCAATAAAACTGAATAAAATATTAAAAACCAAAAATGAAAAAAAAATTTAAATTAGAAGTCACTATAAATTTAAATTAAAACCTCGATTTTCAGAGAAATAAAAATTATACTGTATGGAAAAAAAGTAGAAAATTATATATTTTCCTAATATTGTTGCTATAGAAGAATTGCTTGCGTTATTAGAGATTACAATCTATTTCAGTTCTTATTTTCAAAAGGATAATTTCTCATTTTTCATGAAAATAAATTAAAAGGAAACCTTTTTAGGATGCATGACAAAATTTATTTCATTTCCTAGTTTATTGTAAATACATTTTTTGGAAAAATAAAACGTTTCAAACCTACAAATAATATATTTATGCAGCATAAATTGATTAAAAATATTTAAATAAGTGACTAATATGTTTTTAATTATTTTATAATCAATGAAATGATTAACATTTCAGAGAGATTATTTCTTCTTTTGAAATGTATACACATTTTGAAAACAGTACAGAAAATATATGGGTCTGTTTCAATGAAATCACTATTTTATTAAGAAAAAATAGAATTATGTTTAGTACAACTATTGAATATTTATGCATGTTTGGAATGTTACTGTTTTTTGCTTTTAAAAAATGATTCGAAAAAATTATTTTGAAATTTTATTTATGTTTTCAAATAAATTATGTTTATCAGAGTTTTATATTATTATAACTTTTGCATCCATTTACAATCAATAATGAATATTATTTTATTATGAAAATAAATTTATCGCTGTATAAATTTGATTTATTTGTGTATGCATGCTGAAATTTATTGTACTGAAAACCCTGTGTATGGCAACCAATTGGAAACCTTTGAAAATTTAATCTTGAGCCTGTTACGTTTTATTATAAATATAAATAAGTAAAAAATAAATAAAAAAACAGGATTTTTCTTATTATTAATTTATTACTAGTATACATTATTATAAATTCTTTTTCTGTACAAAAATAATTATATTTTAGAAAGCAGAAAATTTAAGCATCCATAATTTGAGCACTTTGCTTTATAATCTTATTTTCTTATGTTTTCTTCTTTCTTAAAACAATAAATGATGGGAAAATGAGTAATACAATGTTAAAAATGAAAACATTTCCCTTTGTTATTAAGCAGCATAATTGTTGTTAGTGTTGTCTTGTGCCAGCTAGTCTGGCATTAAAGGGTGCTCTGGACTATTATGCAAGCAGCATAATTAATAATTATGTAAATTTTTTAATGCGATATTCAATAAACTTAAATATTTAAAATAGCTACTTGAAATCATTAAACAACGTAGAAAAGGGTGCAAAAATATATTAGAAACGCATTACTGAAAGTAGATTATATTTAATTTAAGAAAATTTTATTACTTTAACTTTTTTAGTACAATATTTATATCAAATGTATTATGAGATAGTAAATAATGGTAAAAATTTTAGAACGTATTTGTAATATAGATAATGCTGAAGAGCTGTACATTTTCTCTAAAAATGCAAAAAAAAAGGGAAAAAATGAGAAATGTATATTAATTTTTCACCTTCTAATGTTATGACAGTGATTTTTAATCGTGGGATGTTTCAGTTTTGATCCCAAACATGACGAACAATAGGAGATTGATAGTTTGCTACTGTTTTTGTGTGCACGTTTGTCAGACTGTGTGCTTGAGAATTATATTGGTCGTCTCTTTTGTCACGCGTAAATATGGCCCATTATTTCCGAAAAACTTTGACCGAAAGCAATATTATGTAGTAAATGTTAAAATGTCAGAGAACAGTACCTGGAAGTACGGTCGCCCATTATGCAGATTCAAAGAATCAACAATGGTTGGACTTCAAGTCATTGTTCTGTTAAAACATTAAAATCCAGGTTCAATCCTTTCTATGGCTGAATATTTATATCAAATTTATTAATATTTATATCAAAGATCTAGGAATTGAACTCTTACTTCCCACCTGTACATGTATCTGTGTGAAAATTTGGAGATCTTTTCAAAATATTTCCTTTTTGAAACGCCCATATGATGCTTCCGGTATCCTAAACTTCTCTAGCAAGATAATGTTATGTGCAGAATATTAAAAGAAAACATACAATGGCTTTCAATTTTTATTTTTTTCAAATCAATTATTATGCTTCCAATTTTTTATAATACATGTTCATTTCATTTAAAGGAAATAATCTACATATGTTTTGCCTACTTTGATATTTCAAATTTCAGTGAAATTTTTTTCCAGGAATGTGTATATACACTGGTGTGCAAAACTTAATCAACAAGTTGTTTTTCGGCCACACCTCCACAACAAAGTATAAGATAGCCATGAAATTGCAGTATAATATGCACGTAATTCAATAGAAAGATTATTTGCATGCAAAATTTCGAAATAAAACGTCATAGGTGAGTAAGTGTACGTAAACCTTGTGGGTCGGCGCGCTGGTCAAAACTGTGATAAAAGGATGAAGAGCACCGTAGTTAAAGACATTCGCTGTAAGTGCAAGTGATTTGTTTTGTGGAACATGTCTTCAAGAAATCATTTAGACGACTTTACTCGAGGAAGAATGATTGGGAACCTTGAGAAGGGGCGTAGTGTGACCAGTGTCGCCAAAGAGTTCGGGATCAACAAAAGTGTTGTTTTTCGTGCTTGGAATACCTTTAAAACTACTGATACAGTTGTTTGGAAGGTTGGTGGTGGCGTCCAAGGAAAAAAAACAATAAAAGATGACCATTACATTGTCCTCCAATCGAAAAGAAACCGTTTTCAGTCAGCAAGCGCCATAACTCAGCAACTGTGCACAGCCATAGGACGACAAGTATCAAGATTTACAGTATCCAGACGCCTCCACAAAGGTGGCTTATTTGCTAGACGTCCTAAACGCTGCATACCTTTAAAAGTTTGCCATCGGCGGCACCGTTTAGAGTGGTGCAGAGAACACGAAACCTGGACACCTCATCAACGGAGTCGCATCCTCTTCACAGATGAGAGTCGTTTTAGTGCTACAAGCGATTCTCGACGTCAGTTGATCTGGAGAGCGGTTGGAGCTCAATTTCATCCTAATAACATCGCGGAAAGAGATCGTTACGGTGGTCCTGGAGTTCTCGTCTGGGGTTGCATTATGTTGAATGGGCGGACTGAGCTTCAGATCTTCGATAGAGGTTCTGTTACTGGAGACCACTACTATAATGAGGTAATCCTACACCATGTGCGTCTGTTCCGAGGGGCCACTGGACGTGACTTCATATTTATGGATGACAATGCCCGTCCACACCGTACTGCTAATGTTCAAGTGCTACTGGAAAGTCAAGATATCACACGAATGCACTGGCCAGCTTACTCTCCATATCTAAATCCCATAGAGCATGTGTGGGATCCATTAGGGAGATGTCTGGTGACACGACAGTATCCTCCTGGTAACACCCATCAGCTGAAAGAAGTATTAAAGGAGGAATGGAGACGTTTACCCCAAGAACTCCTGGATAATCTGGTGCTTAGCATGGAGAGACGATGCCAAGCAACAATTACAGTAAGGGGAGGGCATATCCCATACTAGGGAACATCTGAAAGTTGTATTTACGCTTCTTCAGGCAATCATGTGTAACGCCCCTATATGTCAAATAAAGCCTTTTTTGTTCCATACCCTACTTTAAGCTTTATATTCATTTCTGCGCCATTATTCTTTTACTATCGTTTAAGTACAGAATAATGTGCATCATATTCAAATTTCATGTCAATCAGATGATTTCTTGTAGAGTTATGACAAAAAACGCACTTGTTGCTTAAATTTTGCACACCAGTGTATATATACATTCACAAATGTGTATATCCATATATATATATATATATATATATATATATATATATATATATATATATATATATATATATATATATATATATATATATATATATATATATATATATATATATATATATATATATATATATATATATATATATATATATATATATATATATATATATATATATATATACTTATAAAATTTTCTTTATAAAGCTTTAGCAATACCAATCATCAAAACATTTTTTATTAGGACAAAGAAGACTCTATATCATCTAACAAGTACTATTAATATATTATTTCAATGAAGGGAATGAATCATAAATCATTCTATTTTGTTTAAATAGTTTGTTGATATATTGGAATTTTATATGAATTATATTTATCTCATATAATCTAAAGATTCAGATTTGTCAATTTTAACGCAAGAGATCATGTATTTAAAATACATGTACCAATATATGCTTTATGTCTGAGAAACAGTCAACTACTTTTGTGAAATGATATTATCAAGATTAATTTTTCTATTTTGAATGTATTTTTTATATTAGAAATTAAATAGAATGCATGTATCTAATAACGGAAAAAATACCTATAATTTATTAAAATATTTTTTGTAACTATATCCATTGTCTTTGTATTTACTACAGATAATTGTTTTTTTTATCGCACTTAGTAAAAAAAAATGTATTGATTTTCGTCTTTTTTACGGGGACAAATATTAAATATTTTTCCTTGCTCAAATGTTTTAAAATCTTTCCTGTTAAAGCACTTACATTATGAGATGAAAAAATTTTATTAGCTATTTTGTGATGTTTTAAAGTATTCTGTGCGTACTTCTGTTCTGAACATATTCTTTTATAAGTTCCAAAGCAAAAGTACCTCCGGACATTTTACTGAGTTTACAGATATTTAGTTTTCAGATGATGGAAAACATAAAATTCTATTTCATTCCTAGTTTAAAGATTTTTTACATTTATATTCAACAATTTGGGATATTCTCAGACATGTAAAATACCAATCAACGCATAAATTTCTGTTTTCGTAATTTCTTTGGCCAAGAAGCCTTTCTCAAATTTTAGTGATGCAATTTCTATATATTTATATTTTTGAAATACAATAATCATTGGAAAATGGTATTTTACTAACCATTCCTACAAATCAAATATCTATAATTGACGAGAATGCTCCAGAGTAATTAAGAATCATATTATATGCTGAAATATTTTGATATTTCTCCGATTTTTAATTTCACTGTATTCTGCCATTTTTTACCTATACAGAAACTTAAAAGCTAAATGTCTTCATTTTTTTTCTGAATATGAATCATTGTGAGAATCAGGATCTTCCACCAGAGCCAATTTATATTAACCTTAAATGAAGACCTTAATAAGTTTTTTATCAACTAAAACATTTTTAACATATTTTCAAGATATTTCATTTTTTCCATGAAAGACATAAATCACTTCGTTTTACCACATGATTAAAAAAAGTAAACTGAAATTTGAACACACGAGCATGTGATTTGGAACAAAGAGCTCTAACATCAAAATCAGCAACGCAACGGATATTCAGGAATGTGGAAAATAAGTCCATTGTCAAATGAATATAACCATGGACCCTGCAAAGTGACCATGAATGAAGCAACGGAAGATATGGAATACCTTCGAAGAAAGTGAATATTTATACAATTTGTAATTATTTTTTACAAACAACATTTTCTTTCAAAACCCAAGTTAATGCGTTAATTAACTACACGATGTACATTTCTGGTATAGTTTTTGAGAAATTACTTGGTTTTGTGTGTTGCGTGTTGAAGCTTAGTTTTATTGAATATTTCCTTAAAGAAAATCCATAAGTTTGTGGTTCGTCTGCAATTAGTACCAACGGAGTGTGTATTCAGAATATTGAAACTTGTGAATTATATCACGGTTTTTTGTCAGTACCTAATAGGGAAAATTTTTCTTGAAATCAAATTAATATCTTCTGTTTATTATTTGTGGTAGAAAGAGAGATAGAGAGATGCAGTCATCAAAACTAATTACTGATCATCGAAAAAAACGTTTCATTATATTATCATCTCTAAAGAACTTTAAATATTGGTATTGATTTTAATGATTTTTTGATTAACAATTTATAATATGAATGTCATTATCATCACTTATATATATTTTACGCCTATAATCACTTTCAATATATAATTGTTTATTTTATGTTAATTAAATAGTGAAAATTAACATTCACATTAGTTAAATATTTTTTTTTATTTTATTGGCTAATAGCCTTCTGTCGTATGTGTAAGAAAAGCTCTAAATAATGATGGGAAAATTCAAGGTTGGGACATCTCTAAAACTTCAGTTGTGTATAATTTGAAACAAACAAACCTTTTATGAACTTGTATTCATTTTATATAATTTCCAGACCAAATATAGGTAAAGAAATCACTATCAGAATACCATAGAAAATGCTATTTTTATGATTGTGTGGGCTCATATATCAAGGATAAAAAAATTGCCATTTTGCATTAACAATGGACATAATCAGTATCTTAATGGTCATACTGCTAGTAAACATTAAATAATTATTTCTGGAGCTTAAAAATTCTATTAGTTTTGCTGTTTCATTTTAAGTGTGTATGTATTGAATGAGTCATAGTAGATTTGTTAGTCGAATTTTGCACAAAAAAGAACTTATCGTATAAAATGAAGAATTTAGCATAAAAAAGTTTCACGTAAAGTATTTCAAGTATTTAAGTATTTTTAGTTCATTTAGAATGAATTTTAGGAAACTTTTGGAAAAGAGGAAATAATAGAATTTATAAGTTTACTTAAAAAAATGATGCCGTATTTTGATGTAATTCAATATGAAAATTCTTATCTGAAATGTATTATGCAACAAGAATTCATTTCATAAATGGATTATTAGGAGTAAAAAAATGAAGTAATGTGAAAATAATTTAAAAAATAAGGTTCAAATTTTCAATAAAAGTAGAGGAAATAAAAGTCGACACGTGATATGAATCTGAAAGAAAGAGATTATAACAGCTCAGAAGAAATTAATTCAAAATCAAGCAAAGAGAATCATCTTCAATCTTAATCTGTCAGGATTAATTATTATCACAGGAAAGGAGATATCAGTTCATATTTCTTTTGCTCGAGATCAAAAGTGGAAATGCCACCGATTCAAGACCTATTTCTTAATGGGATAAGATTATTAATAAAAATGCTTCCTTATAAAATTAACAAATTAATTTGATTTGAACACAGAAAAATGCAAATCTTTATTTCTATGAAAAACCTAAATAAAATGTATATTTTTATAAATATCAAAATTAAAGTTCAAGTCTCATTGTATATAATACCTAAGTATATGTATTTTGGCAGTTATCTTTTCTTATTTTAATCTAAAAAATCAAAAAGTAATAAGTCCAAATATTTAATGTATAGATAAATCAAATTAAGAGATTTAAGTTTACAAAAGTTTAAGAGTATAAAATATATCTCATAATTTTATAATTAAAAACATAGTACATTTTTAATCTTAGTGAGAAGATCTAAAATTTCATATCGCAATGTTCTGAGTTAAATAGAAATCTCTCTGTAGAAACTTTTTATTGTAAATATCAAATGTTTATGGATGATTAGAATGTTAGTTTTGAAAAAATTATCAATAGAAAATACCATAAAATCTATGTGTTGCATTTCGTAAATTTTTTTTTCGATTTATTTTATATGAAAGCTTTAGTAAATATGAAACTGAAATTTAAATATTAATTTAATAAGAACTGTTTATATTTATCTGTTAAAAGTAGGATGTAAGTTTTTTTATAACTAAAAGGAATAAAAACTTTCTTTATTTCCCATATATTAATCAA
Source organism: Latrodectus elegans (assembly GCA_030067965.1). Taxonomy (NCBI): domain Eukaryota; kingdom Metazoa; phylum Arthropoda; class Arachnida; order Araneae; family Theridiidae; genus Latrodectus; species Latrodectus elegans. Next base: position 69,987,381 of record CM057812.1, on the reverse strand, counting down.
ATAAAGTTTTTAAAAAGAACAATTTTTTTGCGAAAATATATTATAAAAAAATACATTTCACCAATTCCTTCCATTCAAGAAATAAAAAAAAGCAGAGGCTTGAGCAGAATTAGAGACGCAGGAATTCACCATTTCTTTCATTCTGTAAAAATGCACCCCCGCTTTTTTTTTACAAAATAGGCTTTTAACTTATGTTTATGAAATTTGTTGGTTATTTACACTATCAAATTACTGCCACTTTTGATATTAGGATTCATTTTCCAGTAGTATAGATATTGGGTTAAAGCTAGTAAGCTCATCATTTTCTGAGACTGTAAGTCTACCCTGACGGAGATAGGGAATGGAGAAAACTTTCCTCTAATAAAAGGTAGAAACTTTCCTCTAATAAAAGATATTCATCATTATTTAGAGGAAAGTTTCTACCTGGGAAAAACTTGTGCTTTCCAGTGGATACTTGCACATGTTTGGCCTTGAGGAGAATGAGGAAACAGATAGGTTACCAAAGCAGACGATTGACCTTAACACGGAAATTCCGAGTACCATAACTTTAATAGACACTAATGTAATCCCTAGATACAAACTCAAGGAAAAATACATAAAAATGGATCATCATTTATATGTTTATGTGTTATCAATGCAGACAGGATTATTACCAGGACTATTTCCAGATTTAGAACCTAACATTTCCGTGGAATTACTATAAATACAGACGACACGATATTTTACAAATCATGTAGGAATTGTCCTGAGAACTTAAAATATCCTCCGAATAAAATTGACTGAGTTACTCTTGAATGGATAAGGGAATGTCCCTGGAAATGTATTTATAATTTACTTTAAGCTTAATATTATAATTTTATACTTTTATACCTCTTCCTAGTAAGTACGAATATGAATAGATGTTAGCACACTAATACGCTTTTTCTTGAGTTTAACAAGTTTGCAAACCTTAAAAGTTGTTTATTAAAAATTTGTAATAAAATAAAAGTGTTTGTGAGGGCGTGCCAGTCAGTCGCAGAAACGAAAGTGTGGGCGAAGAGAAGAAGGAATGGTGAATTGGTATGAGGAGGTGTAGCGAAAATCCCACTCCCGGGTGATGACAAATATATGTATCTCAAAATATATATGTATCTATGATTTATGTTTGTATTAGTATTTAGTGTTTGTAATATTTGTTTATGTTAATATCGAATAATTTGTCAGGTATTTTGTTTAGTGAAATATGATGGAGACAACATGTTCATGTTTATATCACAATAGTAGGTTGCAGCTCGAAAACATAACGAGAACCACGCCGCGTTATGTTCCAGTGTCATTATCATCATATGCTTTCAATTTATTTTCAATGTATAAGATTTTGCTTCATAATTATGTGTTTCATATTTTTTATGTATTGTCAGTACGACAAATGTCAGTTAGTGAGCCTAAACTGACATTTGTCGTGGGTTGAAGCTTACTGTGAAAAATTAATACTTCTGGGAAAAATTAAGGCCTTATAAAATAAAGATATTTACTATTTTCTTACGGGACACGCTTGAAAATTCAAGTTAATATATGTTAAAATAGGAATTGTTTTCACCTCTTCCTAAGACATTTCCGTATATGATTTATAGAAAAAAGGCATAAAACATACTTGGTAATGTGAAGACGAAGTATTATTTAAAAAACTGAAAAACATAAGTATCGTTATTTAAAAAATATATGATAGAAATATGAAAAAAGAAGGACGCATTTCCGTAAAAATGTTGGTTTCCGGCTGTTAGGCAGGGGAGCCACGCGTATTCCGGTATTAAAGTCAATAGAATTCTAGAGCATTAGTGCATCATGACGAAGGTAATTATTTAGCAAGTACAAATCAACAGGTAATACAAATCAATCGGAAATATATGATTTATATTAATTTCTTCCGTAGTCAAAATTTAGCAGCGTAACATGAACTATGGTTTTTTAAATTAGTCGGAGACTAATGTCTGCTTATAAATTTCATTATATGTTGTATATAGCCGATGTGAATTCAAATCTATACAAAATGTAAGAGGACTTACTAAATTAGGAATTCGCTGTTGTAAATGTTAATTTTTAGAACTGAAATGAGTCATCTGATGTTATGAACCGTGTCAATCGGTGATTCGAGGGATAAAAACGGATAAAGCCTAAGTTTAGTGTTTTTAATTGTCAATTTTTCTTTTCTTAAGCATAAATTAGAGAAATTGTACCGTTGGTTATGCCAGTTGCTTACTAACCCCTTTAAAAAGGATTTATGCAGTGATTAAGTAGTAAAATCGGTTACTCGAACAGTTTGCATGAAGTTGAAAGAGAAAAAAATCCGAATCACATGTTTGATTTTTTTAAAGTGAAATCTAGACACTCTGCAATTAAAGAAACAGAATCAACTGAATTTCAAAAGAAATTTAAATGTCTGCTATGTTATCCTGGATTTAGATGTGTCTAGAAACGTAGTACATCAGCAATAAGAATTGTTGCAATAATATTTAAACGAATCTACTTGTCTTGAAATAAATTAAGGTTTGATATCTTTTGAAAAATCTCATTCAGACTGTAAAGTTGTGAAAAATTATAAAGTGCTAATCACATTATTGTAATTTACTACATAATATACTTATTTTTCGAAACCAATCAAGCATTATTCGTGTGGTTTATTTTACTTTTAAATGTAAGCAAACTAAACGGAAAATTGACTTAAAATGGAAATGCTATAAGCTCTGAGAGTTTATTTTTTTGATCTTCGTCAAATAACTCATGGAATTCTATGAGACAATAGAATCCTACTGGTATGAGGCCTCATTCTTATGAGTATGAGTTAGAAAACGGAAAATGCCTACACACAGTATGCGTTTCAAAGTTTATGTTGCGAATTTTGCTGTTGTGAAGCATTACAAAGAGGATGTCGTCGCGAATATAACTCGCGTCATTCGAGTTTACGAGATAGTTGTTTGTATTTAATGACTTTAGCCTTTAGAAATATTTTGCCGGAGAACTATCAAAATGAAATGAAGCTTTGTAATCAAAAATATATTGTGTTTGTTCTTAAAAACAGCCGGCCAACTTACTTAGTGGTCAGCGTGCCTGACTACGGATGGAGAGGTCCTGGGTTCGAATCCCGGTTCAGGCATGGATGTACTTTCTCTCTCTCTATCCTGTCTTTGTCCTTTTCTTGTGAGCGTGAATGAAGTATGAATGATGCCTACCCTATAAACGGGTCCCTATGGCATGTGTGAGGGTGCGATGGAAGCCCACCCCCTGTGGTGCACCTGGGGCAACGCCTCGACAGCTAAGAGATCGCTGTGTCTGGCCGGTTCCTTGGTATCAGGGAACAATAGATTAATAGACTCCGTTGCAGTTGTAACTGTGTACAATCTGCCATTGGAAAAAAAAATGTTCTTAAAAACACAGTTTGAAACATATCTAAAATTTGTAAACATACATGTTCATAATTATATTCTATTAATAATACTATTTGCTAATATTTCCTATGTATATCTTTTTGAGTTTTATGCGTAATACAGTTTATTATACTCAGTTGTAGAGACAAAATTGTAAGGACCCTAATTTAGATTGGAGTTCACTTGCTCAAATCTAACCTATCAAATAGCTTTTAAACATAGATACAAGCGTGATTAATCATTTGCGTTTGTTTTTATATGACGCACCACAGTTTATTTCCAACGCAACCAGCCGCCAACAAAAATTATTAAAAAAAGAGGCACGTGGAATATTAAAATATATTGTATTGATTATAAAATGCTACTGTTATTGGAAAAAAAGTCTTATTACTTTTTCATGAAAATCAGATAAATTGAGTAATTTACTCATGATATTAATAAAGAATATATTCCGAGATATAGCTTTTTAAACTTTTAAAAACTATCAGTAGTTATATTGTTGCTATTTCATCGGGTATGAGGGAATAGTGTCATGCTTTGGAATTTTTAAACGAATGTGATTCAAGAATTCAATTATAGAATAACGGAATTTTGTTACTATATTTTTAATTTACTTTTATTAATAAAATATTTTTATTAAATTAAAACAAATACTGTTAGCTATAAAAATGACTTAAATTTAATTTTAAATACTGCTATAGTTTCTGGTGATGAAATATGATAACATAGATATTTTTAATACAAATGTACAAAAAATATTAAGTGTTAAATAAAATTATTGGGAAATAAAATTTCTTTCATATACTTTTGATTATGTCATAAAAAGTGGCTTAACAATATACGAAGTTCAATTTAAGAAAAAAAAATCATTAAACAGAGAGAGAATCATATCTAGATTATTCACAATACTTGGCGGACAATTATAGATAAGTTTCCTTCAATAATAGTTAGAAATCTAATCCACTGTTGTACCTCCACCACTTAGCTAAATATTACTGCAATACAGACCAATAAATGGAAACGGTGAAATGCAAATATTTAATCCTGACAGTGTATTATGAGAGTTAGAACATTTGGTTCAATATTACTGAGAATGAAATATTGATGTAAAAATGTCCTCAGATTTTTAATATTTAAAATAAATGACAATCATTTGAAAAATTTTAAATGTAACCATATTAACCTTATTTTATTACAATTTATGCTCATGTTTTGTCTTAATTTATAGTATTTATAATTCATATCAACAACAAAAATATAAATCTATATGAGAGAACATCAAATTAAAAATTTCTCCCTCTAATGGAAATTTTAAAAAAATCGCTAATTAATAGTTAGAAAAAACAAAAATTGAGATATATTTTTTCACTAAACTTGCGTATGATTCAGTGTATTTTTTCCATTTTTCTACTTAGTAATTGATGATGACTATAAATATTTTCGAAATGATTTTTATTTTATCTGCTAATGACATTTTGACACATGACTCAATATTATCAATGCTTATTTTGAATTTTCTTAAAAGAATCTAAACTTTTTATATTTTTTGAAATATATGTAATTTTTAAGCTAATATATATATACATATATATATGTATATAAATGAATGTGTGTTTGTCTGTACTATAGATACAAAAACCATGCATCCAATCGCTGTGAAAATTTGGGAAATTTTTAAGTACATCCCTAGGAAGGTTTTTGATTTTTTAAAGTCAGAATTGTGATTCTAGGTGTTCCCGAAAAAAAAATCCCAAAACTATCAAAATAACATTTAATTAGTATTATTTGTTTAAAGTATAACCATGAATAAATTGTAAAATTACACTTTTACCCATGAAAGTTCCTCATAGAATTTACTTTTATAAAACCAACTAAACTTTAAAAAATAACACTCACATAACAGTTGCAATAAATATTAAAATATAAATCCAAAAGTATGTAAAATATTGAATCCTTCTATTTATTCTTTCTCAATTATTGTTTGAATATTAAAAATTATATTAAATGTAAAATATTTTAAATACATAAATTGTATTTCCTTTAAGATTTCAACAAATCAATTTAAATTACAAACAACAGTAATGTGTTTGACGTTCGATTTTTCGCCACTAAATATTCTAATAAATACAAAAATACAGTCAAAAAACTTTTTTTGTATTTATTAATACCAGAATCAATTATTAATACGTGAATAAATAAAAATATTATCGAATTCCAATTGAAGAAAGCAATTTTAAGAAGAAGAAAGCACGTTTTTCTTAACTGCACAATTATGCCAAAAAAGAAAAGTGCTATTGTCCGTTCTATAAATCAAGCAAAAAGCCATTTTTCTCCATGTGTTTCTGCATGCCATTATACTTACCATTTGGTCGATTAAATAATTATAATACATATCATACAAAGTTCTCGTGGGTGTTGCAAACTTATTGAGTGATAGCGCTTGATTTTTCAATCACCTTCACAAAATTAAGGCTTTAGCCTTAATTTTGTAAGGTAGATATTATTCGTCACGACACATTTTGAAAAATCTGGTTTTGATAATGCTTGTGATTTGATAAATTGTTCTTCTAAATTGATAATCTGGTCATGAAAATTGTATAAATTCGAATGAAGAGCATTTTTAATTTAATATTACCCACAAAGCACTAGAATTATGTTTCCTTGTTAACACTGACATACATTTGGTGATTAAATGCTTTTGGCGAGATTTTTTAATCAACGAAAACTGTCTCTAATTTCGTAACATTTAGGCATTTTTTTCTTCTATATTTCAACAACTTTTTAAGCTGCATCACTAAATTTCGAATTACAAATTACTTTTTTTAATTTAATTTATTAAATACTAAAATATCATCTCTTTATTAAGAGCCACATTGTTTAATAAAACTTATTTTCTTGCAGTTTTTCATCTCAATTTACTTTAATTTATCTCTTTTACTAAGCTGCAGAATTTTACCTTTTACTAAGTATCATTAGCAAATTTTGATTATTTAATAATTAATTTGCATTTAGTTTTTCCTTCTTAACAGAATATATATATATATATATATATATATATATATATATATATATATATATATATATATATATATATATATATATATATATATATATATATATATATATATATATATATATATATATATATATATGTTTTTAGTGAACTTAAATATGTGGCCTTTCCAAAGCCATTTTATGATTTTTATCATTGTTTCATAAAAACGAACCATAAAATAGAAGGCTAGATTAAAATTAATTACACTTTTCAAGTAAAAGCAAAGCTTGTGATGATTCTTCTATTACATTTTAAGATGTTGAATTATTTACTCGTAAAACATGAAAGATCTTAGCTTATTTCTCGTGTTTATAGATGTAAAGATAAATAATGAATTGTATCTACCGATTTCGAAGCTGTAAAGAAACCATTTCTCTTAATTTTTGTCAGTCTGTATTCTGATTAATGTTTCTGTAAGTTAAAGCCAGCACTTATCTAACATTTACCGAAATGTTCTAAGAATAAATAAAAGGTTTGCTATGAGAATAAATTGTTCTTCAATACGAAAAATGTGTAAGATATGTTTAAAGGATTAGTAAATAAAAATAAAATTTCCAGTCAATGTTTTTATCATAACAAGAAAGATTACTTTAAAAACAAATGATTTAATCGATTTTATTACCAGCGATGTAAACATCAAAAAGCTCTTTTGTTTTAGTAATCATTATATTTATTTGTAGATTATTATATTATTAGAGATCATTATATTTATTTGTATTTAATAGATGAAATTATATACATTAAGAGAATTTGAAATTATACTGTTGTTCCTATGAAAATATTAACATTAAAAAAACAAGCATTTTATTGAGTGAATATTTATGTTTGTAAATCGCTACTTTTAAAGTACTTTTAACTAATATGCATTTTCTTAGCAACCAACATTTAAATAAATAGAAATATTTTAGTTATTTTTTTAGAACTAAAATACTAGCCATTTTGGAATTAAGATTATAATGATATAAGATGGAAAAAAATTGACTGAGTAAGTTAAAACATATAATATACTTATATGGCTTGGTTGCCAATATTGAAATAGATAATTAGATTTTCTTTGAGATAACCGAATTATTTCAACGTGAATAAATTGTTTCACTAGTGCATGATGCTCAAAAGCATTGATTGAAGATTTCTATCACTAATAAAAGACATTTAAAAACTGTAAGGAACCTGAAGATTTCCCAAAGGTAATGTTTTATATCTACACTATATGACGTCAGTTATGACGTCGATGCCATTTTATGGAGCTTATTTATGAAGTTTTTAATTCAAATGTCAAAATTTTATTCATGCTATCACTACGAATAATTATTCAGTAGTTTTTACCAGACTTCAAGTTCTTAATAAGAAATATTTTTAAATTAAATCTGTAAGTAAATCTGTAGGCATACATTTATTATTTCATATTTTTATCTTTATATGCGGGATGATTTTTAAGTCTTATAATAATTAAATTGGGTAAGTAATTTATACCCTCTATTTTACCGAAGAAACATAAACATGTTTCAAGTAACCTGCATAAGAAATCACATATTCATTTTGGAAAAATAGAAAAATACATTATTGTCTAGGAAAAAAATGTTAGGAATTTTTTGCAAAAATTTATCAAGCTGTTTATTTAGACAATAAACAAATATCTATTCTTAAGTCTTAAATAATTTAAATACAAATCTCTTTCAAAACTTTCTTCATGCGGGAGACAAAGTGAGCAAAAATATTACATTTTTCTACAGAAAAAAAGATGCATTATAAGGAGGGAAATATAAATTGTTTTCACTCCAAAAATTGTCCCGTGTTGCATGATTTGTTCTAGGTATCAAGATATATTTTGTTTTAAATTTCCGTTATTTTTGCTCTAAAATAAATTTTACCCTAATATCTTTTTACAGTTGTTCTTGATTTGAATCCTATATATTACTGGTGGTCCTTAGTTAATCCATTTCTCATGTCAATTTCATAATTTAGCATCATATCATAAAATATAACTACTACAATAAATAATGTAAAAGCAAATTAATTGCTGAACTGAGTATCACTTTAAAGGCTTCAAAAGCTATGCAGGAGTCACCTACTTCAAATCTGTTTATGAATGGTTATAGACACTTTTTCGAAGTTGAAAAGTAAACAAAAGAACCTCAATTAACAACTTTACAAGTTGCATCATAAATCCTAATATATATATATATATATATATATATATATATATATATATATATATGTGTGTGTGTGTGTGTGAGTGTGTCTGTGTGCGAATGTGTTACCAGTTTTCAGAAATTCAGTGCTTTAAACGTCATAAAGATTACAAAACTTAAGAAAATTATTTGAAATCAGCACACGCAAGCACGCACAAACATTTTCACTTTATACATACATTTACTCGTATAAACATCAATCAATCAACAATGGCACTACAAACCTGTGTGGGTCCTGGCCTTCTCAATGAGCTTATTCCATCTTGGCCTGTACTCAGCAGCACTTTTCCAATTAGATGTTCCATTAGTGTTAAAGTCCCTATCAAGACAATCAATCCATCTGATTTTGGGCCTACCTCTGGAACGCTTTCCTATTGGCCTTGCAAAAAAGATTTTTTTTAGGGGTGCGTTCAGTTGGCATACGAATAACATGGCCAGCCCATCTCATCCTTTGTATTTTAATGTGTTTGACAACATCAATGTCCTTAAAACTTTTGTATAATTCATGGTTATATCTTCTACGCCATACCCCATCTGTCTCCACTCCACCATAGATGCTTCTCAAAATTTTCCTTTCAAAAATAGCCAAACGGCATTCATGTTTCTGTGTCATGGCCCAAGTCTCTGAAGCATAAGTTAAAATGGGTCTAATAATACTTTTATATAGTAAAATGTTTGTCCTGTGTTTGATATATTTGGAGGTAAGATATTTTTTTAACCCATAAGATGCCGATTTGCTGCAATTAATTTATAAACATACTATAGGTAAAATATTAAACTGAATTAATTTATAGGTTTTTGTTTCAGAATATATTATTTAGTAATGTTAGCGTGTCCAAAATGATTTCGATAATTCTCATGATTTCAATTCAAAATTGCATATTTGTCTTCTAATGTTAGAAATCAAACTATGCACAAACTGTATAAAAAATCTTTAAATACTAAACTAAATTAGTATACTGGCCTGCAAAACCCACTCTGTTACTAAGGGTAATACTGAACTGAAAATTGCATCTCTCAACGGTCTCTCATGCTTAAAGCTACGAAGGGCATATTGTAAATCGTAAATTATGCCTTTTTTAAAACATAAGTAGTTATTAAAGAATGAGCTTATTTGCAGCACATCCAGTATTTTCTCGTGCACAGCGATGACGTTTGTAAAAGCATTATCTGTTAATATTTCTTTCATTACCCTGGCAACTCTTGATAATGCAGCATAGAGATTTACAGCTACTTTGGTGAACTCAAAGAGAAATGTATATAGGAGGACAATGTCATATTTTGAGATTAGTAACGGTTACGTTTGCAATAATTTAATGACCGAATACGTGTGTGGAGTCTCTAAGTTTCTGTATCTTCATCTGGTTGCATTCGATATCATTAAAGGGCTTGTATTTTGCGATATTATTTACAGCCATTGGATACACAACATTAATTTTACAAGTTCGTATCTAAGGTACATTTCTGTGATTTGAAGTTCAGTAATTGCATGCTATCTTCAAAATTTGTAAATAGTTAATTCGCTTTTAACAAGGTAATGCAAAAACACACATTTCAAACCGTGTTCTAAATTATCTTGGTACCGAAGAAATTTAATTTTTGACATGGCTATATGTTCTTCAGACTTCTCCCCGAATGAAAACTTCTAGTCACAAGTTGTCGAGAGTCTAGTTCACCACCCATCTTCAGTTACTACTGCTGATGAAGTGTGACAGGGAATCGCAGCAGCGTGTAATGCCTTAGCTATTTCGGTAATCCAATCCAGTTTGAATCTCTGCATCAAAAAAGTTAAGAGGACCATTTAACTGTCATAGGTGTCAATGCTTCCATATATTTCTCCTTTTTAAGCATCCAAAATGCTTAGAAATCAATTCTTCTTATCGTGATACTGATATACAATAAAAGTAATTTTTTAATATGTTTTGCGGAACGTTTTTATAAGTATAATGGCTAGCAATATAGAATTTCTTTCCTAAAAATATATTTTTATCTAAATTTTTGTTTAACTCAAATTATGTATCATTATGATTCTTAGACAATACGACACGTTCAGGTTTATTTTTAAAGAATTTTTTCAGTATTTGCTTTAAATATAATCAAAAACAGAAAAAAAAAACATTTTTATTTTACAGTGAAGAAAATTACCCGCCGTATTAATGGAAGCAGAACTTCCAAAAGTGTTATTTTTTTAATATGTTTCAATTCGATCGAACATATAAAAAGTAGACATCTTTAAAGAATTTAGAAATTATATTTTTGGTCTTTCATTAATCTTGAATACTACTTTTTACTAAAAAATAGTGATTATTTATGTGGTAACGTTAAGAAATAATGCTGTTTACTTTTTCTTTGATCTTTCTTACCATTTCATGTTTAAAATAATTTTAAAATCTATTGTAAGCTATCAATAAGAAATTAAATACAACTTTCGATAAATTTTTCTTCAGAATATCGTGTTTTTATCATTTTCAAGATAATAAAGCTACTTTTTTTTGTTTTCAACATCAATTAATATGCAGTACTGAGAATAAACAAAAATACTTGCTTTTAAATCAATTAGAAATGCGAATTTTTAGACATCTTTAAAATCGAAATGCGGGAACCTAAAGTTTGAAGTCAGCATTTTTTGTGTTTCACTTTTATGTAAATTATTTTATTTTAATAATACTACATTAAATGACATACAGTTTTCTTGCCTTACTTCAATTAAACTGCTTTAGATTTATATTAAATCTCTCTCTCTTTCTCTCTCTCACACACAACTATCTATCTATATATGTGTATAAATATTGTTTTTATACTAAAAGTTTTATTCTTTAGAGTTGCTCTTTTTATTGAGCTTTAAGAGAAAAAATTACAAACAAGAACATTTTGAAAATTTGACAATGACTCATGACAACTAAATTACACGAAATTTCCTATTTACTGCTTAACGTGAGCTCTATGTTGTAATTTGTCTTTCCTTATTGTCAAGTGCTTTGAAGAAATTTAATCTTTAAGGAACTGCACATGATTCATTAACATTATTTTAAGGTGTCATCTTTTTTTTATGTATGCGTGCAAAAAAAGACGCTGTTTCTACTCTAGATATTTATTACTGTTGAGAGAGCTGCAAGTGGAAGTGTTTTAAGTGACTGCATTCTTATCGTCAACTTCTTCCTTAATCTCCTTGAGAAAAAGAAAAATGGCATTTGTTAGTCGCTTGTTGGGTTTTGTATTTACCATGATCGATCTTCTTATCAGCATTTCCTGCTACATTCCTTCTCTGCCACAGAGTTCAGTGTATTCATTGATGCGGAAGATGCAAGCGTGGGAAGTTCTTTAAATGGCATCAAAGTTAATCCATTATATTTTAATCTTTCCAAAAGACTATCAAGTGCCTATGTTAATTGTGCATGTACGTGTTTTTTAATATTTAATAACTGCAGTTATTATAAAATACCTATTTTAATAATAAAAACATCAAAATATCGATACAAATCATATTGTGAACGAGGAACGTTGATCGCGGTTATTATAAAGGATTGTTGTGAATTACAAGGTGGTTATAATCGGAATGAGATATCCCTTGTTCTTTTTATTGAAATACACTAATGGACAATTGCTAAGGACGGATAACACTATCATCCATAGCAACCACAAAATGAAAGGAAGCAAAATGTGGAAAAATAGTATAAGTGCGGGACACAGTAAGAAGAAGTATGCGCATGCAAGTTTTTTAACCACGTCCGTTCATCACGTGTTAGCGTTCATAAGAGCTTTAAAGGTTTTGACGCGTGTGGTCAGTTGTTGTTTCAAGTCAAAGTTTTACAGGAAAGATTTAATAGACGAACTTAAAATTTTTGGTATGTCTTCCCGACATGACTTAGATGATTTTATGCGTGGCCGAATTATGGCAAAGATCGAAGAAGGGCGAAAAATTACAGATGTTGCCAGGGAATTCGACATCGCTCTCAACGTTGTTTCACGGCAGTGGAAGTCATTTAAAACTACTGGAATGTGTAGTAAGCGGCACGGAGGAGGTCGTGTTAGAAGTGCGACGCCTGCAGAAGTAAGGAGGCAAATCAGTTTCTTGCTGCCTCAAGAAAGCAGATCTCATGAAAAATTGTTGCCAGAAGTTTGAGGTGAGGAGGACTATATTCCCGCAGATCTGTTGTGTGTGTCCCATTAACCAGACAGCACCGTGCTGCCCGTTTGCAATGGTGTCGTGAGCATCACATCGGACTGAACAGGACTGGGCATGCGTAATATTCTCAGATGAGAGCAGGTTCAGTCTGTCATGGGATTGTAGACGCCAACTGATCTGGCGCGAGAATGGCACAGATTATCGTCCAGAAAATATCCACAAAAAATTTTAGAGTGCAAGTTATACGTTCAAGTTTCAAGCATTAGGATTTATAAAAATCATTTCAATTACATTGTTTTGTAAAAAGCAAATGATATTAAAAATATACAAAGCTTATACATGCATCATATTTTCCTATTGGTAAAAGAGAAAAATATTTCCCAATATTTCAGTGAAGTGACTGCAATGTGAAGATATAAATGGAATTTCAGGGCTGTTATTAATATATTACCAATATATTATTTTTATTAAGGGTTTGCCGTAAATACAGCAAAATCTTGCAATTATTAATATTATTCAAAATAAACACTGACAGCATAAATTGATTACATACTATTTATTTCATTTTCGAGTAAACATTTAAATTTTGTTGAGATTAATAATAATCAATATTAAAAAAAATGTCCTACTTTTACAAAGTGACCTGTCAGGAAATTAATTTTAGTCTGCATTGTGTGAAAATAAATATATACAGTTGTAAATAAAGTTTGTATTTTAAAAAAAGATTAACAGAAGTAAATTTACAATATATTTTAAGCAAAATGTATCATAGATTTCAAACTTTACTAATAAATAGAGCTCAGCAGAATCAATGATAAAAGAAGTACGTAATGCATTGGTTTTTTATATTAAGTATAAATTTAATATCGAGGATCTCGAAAATTAAACTTAACACTTGTGAACATTAATACATAAAGTTAATCAGAAGAATTCCTGGATATATGGAATTCGTATGCTAGAAATTTTATTTCAAATAAAATATTTTTAAAAATCATCAGATGAATAACAATAGCAGTATGCAAAACATAACATGGAATTTAGAAATTTATTAATCATATGATAACAACATATTTTCAATTTACTAATCACATATTTGTTCAGTAAATATTATGGAAGCATAGAATAATATTGAAATTTTGAAAGTAACACACATTATGTGGGAAATCATTCCTAAAATTAGTTGAGAAATTCACTACTTTATATTGAAATAACGCAAAATGTGTATGGGTGTATTACAGAGGATTTTAAATCTATTTTTGAATACAAAAGTTACATCTTAAAGGTTTTAGTTTACATAGTTTTAAATATCATGTCGAGCAAATGACGCTCATGATTGTTGATAAACTGGGAGAACTGAATATACTTTTTCTCATGACACTCTTGAGCAAATTGGTAAGTATGTAGACTGTTTCTCTTTGAATGTTTCTTTGATGATCTCTTTGAATGATCTTGCAAACTTTCAGGATGGTTAGTATAGACACATAATTTTAAATACTCTAAAAAAAAAGGATATCACATGGGACCAAATAGAGAGAATGCCCCTTCCATTCAAAAGCCCCTATCATTTAAATAAGGCACCTGGGGAGGTGATTTTTCAGTAAGCCATCAATGCACTAGACGTATGGATTTGCTTCTCTGTGTTTCAGAAATCATATTTCATGGAATCGTGGCAAAAAAAAGTTCTTCAGCAAGTTTACATAACGGTGTGAAGTGACTTTGACAGTGTCTTTATTTTCCTGGTTAAACCATGGAACCACAATTACAACTCAGGGTATATCGCACCATATACAGTGATGAATGAAAAGGACTCCAATATGATATTCGAGCATTGTCTGCAGCCTAACAATGCTTATTTTGATTATTGATAAATCCTGTCAAAAGGAAATGAGCCTCATCTCTGAAAAAGACAAGCGTGTCTCGAGTGACATGATCAAGAAGGGCTTCACGTGTATTTCTTCGAGACTTAAAATCAATTTCAGAATGTTTCTGCACCATGGCCAGCTTATACAGGTGATAATGAAGTTCATCATGCAAAATTCGTCTCACGAAAGGATTGAAAATTCCAAAGACAGACGCATGTTTACAAGCCGAAAGCTGCGGTGATTGAACTTGCACTTCAATGGTTTCTCGTGATCTGATAGAACGTGCGTCTACAGCTCTTCTTCTCAGCACAGAATTTGTTTCCTTGATCATTGTCATCCTTGAAAGGACAGATTTCCGCTACGGGAAAGGTTACAAAGGTACAATATTGAAGCGATTTCGGAAAGCATTCTGGGATGACTTTGTTGTGTGTGTGTGTGTTATTAGAATATTAATATATTATTTATGATCACATCAATTTTTAAAATTTACCCACATCAATTTCACATCAATTTTTAAAATTTACCCACACAACAAATAGAAAATATTTAGATGGTAAAAAATACACAATAGTTTCTTCTAATATTTTTGAAATTTTTATATTTCTTCTATATAATTAAAAAGTTTAATTTATAAGAAACATCGTTACGTATGTTATTTTGATAAAATAAAGAAAATTTGGAACTAGTAGATATGGGGGGGGGGTGGCCTGTTTGCGACTATTTTTCATCGGCAAATTAAACTCATGTTCTTAGAATATAAGACGTCAAGCTCACATGTCAAATATGTTTAGTAATATTTTCTATTTGATGCATCCATTGTATAAACTATGTAAAATTTGAATATAATCGGTTTTAAGTAGTTCTGGGATGATATTTATTTCGCCATTTTGTTCGTCCATCCTTGCATGTTAGTTTCCTATTTCAGTGAAACTAATTTTGTAAAACGTTACAATGGTAAAGTAAAATGGTGACTAAATTTACACTACAAAGTTATTCTGACAAAAAAATGGCATTTATCAGTGTTTGAATATAAGCTGATTTATTATCAAGTATATAATTCCTTATAAAACAATTTTGACTAAAAATTAGTCTTGCCCCGATAAATCTTTTTTTCTTTGTCATACTACTTTATATTTATTTGCAAAAAAATACTTAGTTTAATTGGAGCTAGTAGAATATCCCTCTCTTCACTGGCGACCATTGCGACTTTTTTTCGTCGCCAAGATAAGAGCACATTTTTTTTAATGCCGGAATTTTCTCCGAGTTTCAAAAATACGCATTTTAAAAATTTTAAATCACATAATAGTATAAAAAATCTAAAAAAGTATTACTGAAAAATGAATAAAAACTTTTTTTTTGGATTTGTAATCTCTTTTACCGGTTGTCTCTTCAAAACAACCGGCAAAAGAGATAAGTAAATAATAATAATAATGTAATAATAATAATAGACTATTTGATGTAAGAAAAAAATGTAATAATAAATTAAAAATTATTTATAATAAAAATATATAATAAATCAAATGAAAACATATAAATAATAAATAAACAAAAAGAAATTGGAAAAATAGGTTACGATGTTTGGACGCTGGCGACAAAGAAACACAACTGCAAACAGTTGTCAAATGGACTCTAATTAAAACTTAGAACAAAAATTTTGAATTCAAACATAGAACATAAAGTTCGCATTGAAAGTAAAACGAAAACTTCAAATGCTGTTGCCACTGAAAAGAACCATATATATGAAGTAAAAATGATGTAAAACACGAGAAAAACAAAATCTGGGAAAAAAAATATGAAAAATAACAAAAAATCTAATTGGCAACACAATAATCAAAACAAAAGACACTAGATATGGCGAGAAATCACTTGAAGGAGGGATATCATACTTACACCGTTTAGTCAAACGCAGTTGAATCTGCAATGGATTTCTTACTATCAAATGTGAAAAGGCATAAAAAACAAAATGTCCGACTGTTACTAGGATTTAATACTTTTTACTCTATTGATTTAAAAAAAGAATATACGATACTTGATTGAATTAAAAAATAGAATTTAATTAAGAAATATATAACAAAAATTTCTTCAAATTGAAAGTAAAATAAAAACTTCAAATGCTGTTGCCACTGAAAAATAATGTTCAATATACTAACATAAAATATATATGATTTAAAATTAATTTAAACATGAGAAAAAACCTATCTCAAAACTAAAAAATATCTGAAAAGCAACAAAGAACTCAAATTGGCAACCTTATAGTGAAAACAAAGCACGCTAGATTTGGCGAAAAATCTCTTTGAGGAGGGGGGTATCAAATTTATACCGAAAAATTATTTTTTTCTAAAGAAAACGCAACATCGAAAACTATTAATATTACATAAAATACTTTTTATCGCTGTTTTGTGATCTTACTGTGATTTTACTTTAAGATTAAGTTATCATTATATTGACTACATCAGTCACATTTAACTACTAATTTTGGATATGTATACTAAGTAATGAAAATGATTCCAAATACATCAGCCATCTTTTTCATTAGTAAATTGTGAACAAGCGATTTTCAAATTATTTATCTGGCTAATAGAAAGGATCATATAGCTTTTAAATTTGACAAATTTAGACTGTGCGTGGTGTAACATAGAATATTTGTTTGCATACATAACCATTTTATGCATTATCTTTTAAATAAAATTTTGCTGACTCTTACTCAAAATAATGAACACATACGACAATAAATACAGGTTTGTATCGGTCAGGAATTTCCATATCAATCAATTACATATAAGCAATTTCAAGAAAAATTCAACAACTAAAACATTAATTATCATCAATAAATTTTGAAACAATATTTGTGGTATATGTTTCGAATGAGCTAAACAGCAAATTTTCTTTCTTTGAACGGTGTGACTGCACATTCGAAAATATTTCATTGTCATCAGATAATGAAATGCGATTAAATTCTAGCAATTTCGTTATTTTAATAAAATATGAATAATAAGAAACTGATTTATTTCTTATGAAACTTTTTCTTTGGTCATTCATATCATTGGATTGATACTTTAAGTGAAACTTTGTAAACGCTATTAAAAGCAATTTTTCAACATTCTATATTATTTTTTTGTATTGTAAGGATTCTTTTTTTTTTATAAAACTAGAACAAATATTTCAAAGCCTCTCCACAGCATAGGTGCTTCAACTCAGATCACAATATAAAATACATGTTTATATATTCAATATACATGTTTATATTTTAATACTTCAATTCATTATTCATGTTCAACTGGTTCAACTGGGGTGTAGGAATAAAATTCATTTCATTCATTATTCGTTCAATGTAAAATATCTTACAATATTCTATGGATTGATTAATTTTTATGAAGTTGCCAAACCTCAGTTCTTTTAAAAACAATTGTTTCAGGGGAATGATACAGCACTAATCTATTAAATGTTTCTTTCGATGGCTCAAATGACTTTTTAATAAACCCTTTATCATTCTGAAGCATTATTTGCGAAATTAGTCAATTTTTTCATATCGAGTTTAAGATGGAAAATAAAGTATTGAGTGTAAAGTACTTAATCCTATTTCTCTTCCTAATGTTTACTCAATTTTAGTTTCACAGTGTGCTTACAAATATTTTTCAAACATAAGAATATCATATTGTTGATATAATGTTTAATTAATCAGCTATTGGAGACAAAAGTTCTTAATTTTATACATAACAAAATGTAAAATTATATTTTTATTAACAGTTTAATTTACTATTATACGATGACATATTTTAGTTTGTATATTGGGACGAAACAATGGTTATTATTACCCTACAAAAAAGACAGATATTTAGTATTAACTATTTTACAGCATAAATTTGGTTGACTCTGTAAAATTTGGATAAAGTTGAACTTGCTAGTCTGTGCTGATATTTGTCCCGCGGATCAAATGCTATGCATCTCTTATTTAGGAGTTTAAAGATTGATAAATGCTCAATGCTGTAACCTGATTCGAATCACAATCATTTTAATACTTTATCTTTTAATAATGACTGGTTAGGTAAAGTTTCTCTATAGAGCACAGAGGTGATTACTTGCATCTACTTAAATAACTGGAAATGTTTTGAAACATGAAATAAAAATTTACTTTAATACATGAGTGTGAAAAATATAAAAGAAATTTTACATGCAATTATGATAAGAAGACACATGAATAATTATCATATTTTTAATAGATAATAAGTAATAAATGACATATATTTATGTATTTCAGCTCTTCATAAATATTTGAATAAAATTCAAAAACATATTTGTACCCAGAGTATTAACATTTGAAGAATAGATATGAAAGTAATTTGTTGCAGAAAAGAAATAAATTTGAATATGAAGCTCGGATTTTCAAAAGTAAGATACTAAAGAACATTAATAAAAGATCGCACTTTTTTTTTAAATAAATCATTGCTAAAAACCAGTAGTCGTAAAGGGATAGCAAAATAAATAAAAAAATATGGCTACTCAGATATGACATAAAATACAAATAAAACAAGAATACTGTTTTATGAAAAATGGAACAGGATTGAAATTCTGGAATGACTTCTATCCTTTTAAAGAATATTTAGAAAAGCATTTATGATGTTTTTTCTTAGTCATATGTATGCTTGTGCATTGTTAGTGAATATTATGTTTCCTATTTCAGAGTAAAAAAAAAAATGAAAATTTGAAGTATTTTAACTACTTAATTCATCTAGCATGTAAAAAAAAAAAAAATATTGATTTTGACTTTTCATCGTTATTTATTTCCTCAGATGGATAAGTGAAGAAGGTCTTATAAATGAATATTTTCATTTATCTCATTTCATGAAAATATTATTCTATAAATAGATTTGTTAAAGTATATGTAAAAGAAATATTTATATATATATATATATATATATATATATATATATATATGTATATATATATATATATATATATATATATATATATATATATATATATATATATATATATATATATATATGATTTAGTATTAATAATTAAAATAACATAATTTGATAAATTGTATATTTATTAATTATAATTCGGCTTTTATTCTAAAAATAATATTTTACATTTAGAATTCTGTAGTTTATTCATATTATTTCCAAATATATTATAAATATATGTAATATAAAACGAATAATGGAATTTATTAAGAATACATTAAATGAATTGTTGTTTACGAAATTCTAATAAATTATAACACATGTTTCTATCGTGGAATACAGTAACTTAATTTGTACATATTACATTAGTTTACTTATTTGAAGCAAAAAGTTGGAGTTTTGATGATCAATATATTTCCAAAAAATTAAGTGGATTGTTCCAGACCACGTTATTTTGTAATTTCTCTGACGATTAACAAATGTGTGTGTGAATATTGCAGTTTACATTTAAGAATAAAATGAATATATGTTTTCATAGAACTTAAAGATGTATACTTTTTTGAGTAGGAGAATAGTATCGATCTTGAAGTTGTGTTAAATTGCTGGAAATGCGAAAGAGAAAGAAAGCAATCATAAACAGCATAATTTCATTTATGAACATTAGAAAAGTGCTCTTTAAAATAGTTAACAAAGGAGTATCAAAGGTTTTACTTGGGTTTAAAGTTTCAATTAACAAAGTGAAGAATAAAAATATAAATAAAAAGAGGATAAGTTTAGTACATATATGTGTTTATAAAAATAAATATAATATTTTCCGGTTAAAAAATGGTTAACGTCAATATATATTAAATATAAGATATTCTGCATTAAATTAGATTTATTATGTATACACGGTGGCAAATATCGAAATTACTGAGCAAAAAGAAAAAAAATTATAAGAATCATAAAAAATCACAGCAAATTTTTTTATTTCGAAGTTTTCTTCCATAAATAAAAATCTTCCAAAAAATAAGAATTCTTGTAAATGGAATTTTTTTTTTAATTTGTAAAGTACTCTAATATATATATATTTTAAATATATATTGTAAATTTGACAAGAAAAGAAAAGAATCATACGAAAGGAAAATCATACTAAAGGAAATATCTTTTAGTAAGCAATTTATAATCATAAATTGCTTACTAAAAGATATTTCCTTTTTTTGCCATCTGCCTTCTTGTAATTTATATCTTGGATTTTATAGAATCAGTGTGATAAATCATTGATTGATTTATGAAATAAAATTTGCAATCAGCAGAATGGCAAACTATTTAAATTTAGTACATTCAGCTTTTGCTTATGCCAGCATGTATCTGTGCTTACAACTGTCAATTAAATATAACTTCTGTAAATTATGTAGATATTCTACTTAAGAATAAACTTGATTTTTTTTTGCAATACATCATTGAAAAAACAATAACACCTGCCGAGGTAGATATTGAATAAACAATTATCAAACTATATAATATTATACTGATTATATGCAAATGTTTATATCATCTCAACATAAATTATCTCGAATATGCAGATTTTGTCAATAGTTTTCATGCTTTTGACAACCACAACTCCACCACAACTCAAAATAACGGAATGTTGTTCCTTAGCTCATAAGCATATAAGCTTATCATTATTGAAACTTCTTCTAAATCTTGTTTCGGCACAGGTGCCTTATAATACTTGATGGCAAATTCTGATATTGGAGATTTTTTGGCGGATTTTTTTTTATATATTTGGTAACTTCATTTTTAGTACGTCATACATATGGAGACCTATAAGAATTATGCAGAAAAATCTATTTTGATAACCCTATTATTTACGTCATCGCGAAAGTCACGTTTCGTCATCTTGGCAACATTTCTTTATCGCCCAAAAAAATTCTTAATTTGTAATCATGGATTATACGGCACCTGTGCCTTAGTTTCATCTTGTTTGATTCATTTACTGCTCATTTTATTTGTATTTTCATTCTGTTCTGCACATTTCTTATTTATCCAGCATTGTTACGAGTGAATTAAATTTATTCTTCCCTTCTTGTAATTCTTTTCGATTCTATTCTTGTATATAAATTTTGAATTTTAATTCTTTAGTCGTTTGAAAACTTTGTGTCAACTACAGAGGATTGAAAATTTTAATTTTATTTTTATAAGGTTATACTTTATTATTTTAAATGCAAATATAGAAATTTAATTTTGAACATTGATATTTTAATTATAATTAAAAAAAATTGAAGTGGAGAATTATTTGTATTACACAAATTCAAGTTATGCTTAATCGAACCGTATTTGGCACAGTTCATAAGGAGTTTAAAAAGGCAAGTTAGTTCCATGACTTAAGTCAAAATGACAAGAATCAATATTATGTTATTGTGAAAGAGTATTTATTGAGTTGGAGAAATTCCCAGTGTAATGAAGTTCAATAAGCTTTGCCTAGGAAAGATCCACGTAAGCATATTTGTAGGGAAAAGAACAAAATAAAATTGTGCGAGTCATAAGCGAAAATTACTACTACAATGATTACTGCGTAAATACTGTATTTACAAAAGTAGCATTTTGTCCATGGCTGTTAGATTTCAGTCTGTAACTTACAATTCTAAAGTGTAATTTTGCACACGAAGAATAATTAGACAGAGATTTAAAATTTAAAGTAGATTTCAAAATTATGGATACTTTACTAGTAAATTGCGGATCTTTATCTATTCAGCTACAAAATTCCTTTTGACTCAAATTTGATGATGGATACTACTTGTTAAGACAGTAGACAAATAAACTACCTTTCCCCGTGTTAATTGATATCATTATGTCATGCGAATTATGGAAGAAAATTGTAATTTTGCATTGAGTGAGTTCTTGTATTTTAGGTGCCACAGGTGCCTTATAATCCAGGATACCAAATTCTGAGATTGGCGATTTTTGGGACAATTTTCTTATGTATCTGGCAACCTCGTTTTTATTTTGTCTTACATATGAAGACCAATGAGAATTCTACAGAAAATTCTATTTCGTTAACCCTAGTATTTACGTCATCGTGCACGTCACGATACGCCATCTTGGCAACATTTCTTCACTGTCAAAAAATTCTAAATTTGGAATCATGGGTTATACGGCACCTGTGCTTTATTTTATTATGTGTATACAAATTTACATCAATGATATAATACTTTGTTTTTCTGTTATATTTTTCTCTATCCAAATCCTAGATGGAGAATATTTGTCTTTGGATTAGGTTGAAAAGTGTTTCAATATGCTTGTCTCTTATATTATAATAATGCAAATTGACATAAAAGACATACAAAAGCATATTGTGATGCAAATACAAACTTTGTATTGTGACATGAATTGACACTTAAAAAAAAATAGAGTTTCATGTTTAAAAATGAGTTATAATTCCCGAATTTCTGTCTTAATTTTTTAGATTCATACAATAAATATATATTCAAAAAGTACTTGACTCGACACATTGTGTTGTGAAACTCAAAATATGAAATGGCATTTAATAAGCAATTTTTAAGTAATTATATGTTTATTTGAAAATTGAATTCCGTAAGGAAAATGTTATAAAGTTCTATGAGAAAAGCATTTTATGCATAACAAATGGTCTAATACAGGGACAATATTCATTAAATAGGTAAAAATGACGTTTACGCAAATATAACTTGTGTCAAAATGTTTGTAGTACAGAAATTTAGAATAAATATTAATTAAAATAAATAAATGTCGGCACACATGCCATATAATTCAGGATGGAATTTTATAACCTCTGAATTTGGAAAAAAAAAAAAAAAAAAAAAAAAAAATCATAATCTTAATTTTTGGAGATGAAAAAGAGTTGTCAAGATGACGTATTGTGATGTGCGTGACGACGTAAATACTAGAGTTGCCAAAATAGAATTTTCTGCATAATTTTTATAGGTCTCCATATCTATGACGTAATAAAAACAAGTTGCCATATACATAAGAAAAACCGTCAAAAAATCATCTACTCAGAATTTCGCCTCCTGGATTATACGTCGTCTGTGCCTAAATGTCAAAATGTATAGACGTTTCCAGTACTATAGGAATCAATTAAGTTCATAAGATTTAATTTCGATAACATAAAAAGAACTCACTTTCAGACTAAACACATCACTAATGTTTTTACGTCATTTATTTAAAAAAAAACCAATAGGAATATTATGCCTTCCTATTTACTTAATATCAATACAGAATTAAGTATTATATGATTGATAATGTAATGAAATGCTTAGTAGCTAAAAATTATGATCTAAACATTTGCGAATTTTGGGGTATTTACTTTGTATTATAAATTTAAGACAGATAAAACAGTACAAACATGAACCTATTTCAAAACGTTTAAATATTAAAAGCATTTTTACGCTGTTTATTTGATACCATGAATACAAAATTTTTTTAGCATTTAAAAAATATTAATACTATTCCATTTAACCGATCGAAGCGATAATCCATCAAATGATACTGCCGACTTCAAATAAAATATCAACAACAACAGCATTTTACCACTAATTTTTAAATCTGACTTCCCAACTTGTTTACTATAAGACTCTGTGTGTCAAACTACTCTTATAAAAAGTTATTACAGCTAACAATTATCAGATGTTCTTAGCTATATTTCGTAATATAATTAAGATATCACTAAAATATTTGTTTGATTAGAATTGTGATGGCTAAAGGATTAGCCGCAGACTTTACTGTTAGTTATTATAAGCTATTTCATTGACTTATTTTATTAATTTGTCGCGGAAAGTTTACCATTAAAATATTTAAAAAAATGTTTAAAGTGTAGCTTACTTTTAAACTGTTATATTGTGAGTACTTGTAAATTTACACGCAGAAATATACGATGTATAATTCATTTCTCTACTTATCAATACAAAACTAAGATTTGGAATTAAAATTTAATGTACAGCATTTATTCACTATTTTAAATCAAATATGCTCTTTTGAAGAATCGAAAATTTTGTTATTGTGAAACATACTATCAAAAGAAAAGTAAACTTACTTTGTGTTAATATTGCATACTTAAAGAGACAAACATCTTAAAAGTTTAGTGTCCATTCTCTGGTAATTATCTTTCCCAGTTCACCTTCTGAACACTAGTGATACAAACATGGGAACAATATCCAATCTCTTACTAGTAAATGAGTAAGATATATGGGAAACACTTAGTGTATTTAGAACAGTACTTAAAACCGATAGCAAATAACCTTCAATCTAAAAAAATTGAAGTGTCATGTAATAGAGCAAGCTATACTTGTATCATTAGGTCATCATAATGCCAGAAAGTGGTCTAATAACCCGCGATATGTACTTTTATTATGGTTTAATGTACACACACACACACACACACACACACTATATGCATTTCTGCATATTTATTTCATTCAAAATCCATTTCTGGATATTTTACATACCGTCAATGGAGTGAAATAAGACTCTAATGACGTATTAGATATCTCTTGCTGACTATATAATGGCGAATCACAAAAAGATCAGACGCGTTACAACAATAAAACCTCCATTATACTTTTTCAATAAAATTTTAAAAATTCTCATCTCACTGAATATAATTCAATCATTAATACGTAAAAAGATCGTTTAAATCATGGGTTCCCAAACATTTTTACTCGTGGACCACTTTCAAAGTACTATTTTTCGGTAGACCACCTTTTGCTACATTTCTAATGTATTCCTAAAACTCCTAAAAAATATCACTCGAAATTGGGGGTGTTAAGATGAAAAAAGTAGCACATTTTCTTTTGTGTATTATTTATTAAAATAATACTTGTACTATTATCTATTGTTCTATTCAATTCTGTGTTTGAACTGAGTTTCGAATATTTTTGAGTACCTACCAAGTGAATGATACTGCCTGTCTACGGTGATAGGTAAATACAAATAAAAATTTTTGTTCTTTATTATGAAAACCAGAAAATATTTCGTGGTCCCCCACTTACAACTTATGAACCCCTGTTTTTTTTTCATGTCTACGTGGACCCCTGTGTGAACTCCTTTGGATTCCTGGGGAACCACCTGGACCATTTTGGGAAAGTATGATTTAAATCTTAGAAAAATTGGTTAGTATTTAATAAAATGAATAATTTAAAACTAAAAATTAAGCAAGACACACAAAGATATATATATATATATATATATATATATATATATAT
Source organism: Latrodectus elegans (assembly GCA_030067965.1). Taxonomy (NCBI): domain Eukaryota; kingdom Metazoa; phylum Arthropoda; class Arachnida; order Araneae; family Theridiidae; genus Latrodectus; species Latrodectus elegans. The sequence continues at coordinate 69,961,611 of CM057812.1, read as the reverse complement.
ATATATATATATATATAAACTCTATACTAAACTCTGTGGCACGACAGCCCATGTGGTCTAGGCCTACAGTGCGCATAACTGTTTTCATGGTCGAGGGCCCTAGTTTGCGAAGCATATATTCAGTTAGGTGTTCAGTCTAACTTTACACCCCAGTGTTTAGTTCCCAGTGTGCCTTCAGAGCTATATATATATATATATATATATATATATATATATATATATATATATATATATATATATATATATATATATATATATATATAAACTCTATACTAAACTCTGTGGCACGACAGCCCATGAGGGTCTAGGCCTACAGTGCGCATAACTGTTTTCATGGTCGAGGGCCCTAGTTTGCGAAGCATATATTCCAGTTAGGTGTTCAGTCTAACTTTACACCCCAGTGTTTAGTTCCCAGCACGTGTGCCTTCAGAGCAGAGGAACGCCATATATCTGCTTTCATATATATATATATATATATATATATATATATATATATATATATATATATATATATATATATATTGTGTGTGTGTGTGTGTGTTAGAGACTCGTTTAAATTAAATTAAATACTAACCAGAGCTTGAAATTGGAGAATTCTACAATAATAAAATCTCAAGAAAAGCTCCGAGAGCATTTTGATGCATTATTTTGAATTCTTTGTTTTTTTTGAAGAGAAGTATCGTAAACGAGGTAATAAGAACAATTTGTCCCAGAAAAATTCCCTGGAGGAAATTTTATTTTTTCATGTTGTTGAAAGCGGAAAATGAAAGTTATTTATGTGTCAAATGCAAGCTAGAATAACAAGGAATAAAAATAAAGCACAGTAAATGGCGGAATTCTTATAGTTCTCATAATTATTCTGGGGAATAATTTAATAAATTTGTCTAACTTTTTTCCTCACAAACGAACTAATTTGAGAATCTTAATAAATAGAACACTAGTTATATTTAAAAAAATTCTCATTATATATATTTCTTATATAATATATTTGTAATTCAATTTTGTTATTTTCTTTAATATTTTAATCTATTTCTAATATAAATTTCATTCTTAAAGAGCACGAAAATTCATTTCAAATCACTTATCACGAGTTTAATAAACATTGTTAAATAAAACAATATTGTAATGAAATGTCAATTGTTTTCTTACGTAAAAAAATTATGAATTTATTTTCAATTTTTATATACTGTTATAATATTTATTTTAATTAACATTTTTTATTATTTATTTTTATTGCTTTTTTCTCTATTAACGTTCTTTATTACGATTTACTATTTCAATATGAGATTATTGTTGTTTTTCTTTTATCATTTATTATTCAGAATAGTAAACGTTCATGTCATTTACAATCTATACACGCACACCTCAAACATATAAACTAATGGACAATTGCTAAGGAATGTAACACTATCATCCATAGCAACAACAAAAGAAAGGAAGCAAAATGTTGAAAATTCGAATAAGGTTGGGCTATAGTAAAAAGCCCAACCTTATTCTAATTTTAATAAGTATAATAACATATTAAATTTAGAATAAGGTTGGGTTAAAATTAGAATAAGGTTAATATAAGAAGAAGTATGTGTATGCAAATTTTTTTCCACGTCTGTTCATCTCGTGATAGTTTTCATAAGAGCTTTAATGGTTTTGACGCGTGTGGTCAGTTGTTGATTAAAGTCAAAGTTTTACAGGAAAGATTTAACAGACGAACTTGAAATTTTTTGGCATGTTTTCCGGACATCAATTAGATGATTTTATGCGTGGCCGAATTATTGGAAAGATCCAAGAAGGGCGAAAAATAACAGATTTTGCCAGGGAGTTCGACATCATTCACGGCGTTGTTTCACGGCTGTGGAAGCAATTTAAAACTGCTGGAATGTGTAGTAGGCGGCACGGGGGAGGTTGTGTTAGAAGTACGACGCCTGCAGAAGACAGATATATCGTTCAATCAGCAAAAACCGAACAGGCGCACCACAGCTCAGCAGGTGGCAAATCAGTTTCTCGCTGCCTCAGGAAAGCAGATCTTCCGAAAAACTGTTGCCAGACGTTTGAGGGGAGGAGGACTATATGCCTTAGACCTGTTGTGTGTGTGCCATTAACCAGACAACATCGTACGCCCGTTTGCAATGGTGTCGTTAGCATCGCAATTGGACTGTACAGGACTGGGAATGCGTACTATTCAGATGAGAGTAGGTTCAGTCTGTCATCGGATTGTGGACGCTAAGTGACCAGGCGCGAGAGTGGTACTACTTATCATCCAGAAAATATCCAGTAAAGGGACCGATATCTGACATGTAGTGTCATGGTGTGCGCCGGCATCATGATCAATGGCCGCACGCCTCTACATGTGGTTGAGAATGGGACGATGATGGGCCAAAGATACATTAATAGAGTTTTACTTCCTCATGTTCGTCTTTTCCGTAGTGCTGTTGGTGATAAAATTATTTTTTGACGACAACGCAACATGTCATTGAACACTCACTGCTGTTCTGGATTGTCTAGACAGCGAGGGTATTCAACGCCTCGTATGGCCAGGACATTCCACGGACTAAACCCCATTGAAAATGTGTGGGATGCTTTGGAGAGGCACGTTGCTGGTCAAAACTCTCCTACGACACCCTCATCCTACGACACCCTCATCAAAACTCTCCTACGCACTCACAGAGGAATGGGATAAATTGCCTCAACAGTTGCTGGATAATGTTGTGCAAAGGATGATACCATGTGTGAAATGTTGCATCACACTCCACGGTGGGCATATCCTGTACTGATATCTTTCTTCAAGGTGCCTGCTGACTTTTAGATGCATTGTTCCATTTTTGTATGCAGCATCATATGAACATGTTTTGTTATAGATATTTCACAGCTTTTGTACTTGCAGAACAATAAATATTCTTTATTTTTTTGTCTGAACAGTGTGGCAACTATATTTAATCCTACTAGGCCTCGTGTCTCGCTTAATGTTATGCTACATTGCAATCCGTCCTTAGCAATTGTCCAGCAGTGTTAATATATATATATATATATATATATATATATATATATATATATATATATATATATATATATATATATATATATATATACACATATATATATATATATATATATATATATATATATATATATATATATATATATATATATATATATATATATATATATATATATATATATATATATATATATATATATATATATATATATATATATATATACACACACATATATATATATATATATATATATATATATATATATATATATATATATATATATATATATATATATGGGATTGAAAGCGCCACCAAAGGGCCACTCACTTTGCCGCCGGACATACGCAGAAGAGAGAGTGACGATGTGATGGATGAAAAAAAAACGATGACGTGAAGACGTGAAGTGATATTGGGCTTTCGAATCGTAACTAAAAGATGGTAGAATGGGCAATGTGCTTTGATAATAATTTGAACATATGTAAATAGCTTTATCTTGTTCCTTGAACAAATAATTAAATAATTTAAACTTTAAATGTGTTAATTCCTGACAATGAAGCCCACAGTTACCATCAATACATTAATGTAGACGATCGTTGACGTTTGGAGCAGCTCTTGCACACATATCGCGAGGTATAGCATTCACTTCATCAGTAATTCACTCCTTTAACTCTAGTAAGGGGTGTAAAGGTGGTTTTTAAAACTTTTTCCTTCATTTATTCCCAAAGAAAGTAATCACGCAACTTCAAATCGCATTGCAGAACTCTTCTCAAACTGCTGTCTGAAATCTCCAATACAAAAGCATGTCGACGAGCAGAACATTGCAGCGATTGTTGAACTGCTGTTCTCAACCTCTGCACATTCTCTGGCGTTCTGATGGTTCTGCGTCAGCCACATGTGTATCGATTCTTAATATGCTATTAGTATCCTCCAAATGTGGACCCAGTACCGAATTGTATTTGCTTTAGGACCGGCATTGATGCGTGTAATGATGAACTGTCACCAAAAAGCTTGTTGTGTAGCGATCAACAGATCCGTTGTTTTCATAATAAGAGCGAACGGCAAAACCACGAGGTGCACAGGTCCATACCATGATGGCTAATGAAAAGGGGTCACCTACTATACAAAGGCAGACCTATGAAACTGCCTACTTCCACCACGGATCCAGCAGTATTGATAGAAACTGCTGCACCCTGTATTTAGTGAAATTAATGGTTCCAAAATTTGCTATATATTTTGTGTATTTGCTTAAGTTTTCTAATAATTTTATAATAGAAATCGAATCATAGTGCATTTTTTATTGTAAACTTTTTTATTCCAAATTATATTCAGATTTTTGTTATGTGTAACATTTTGATGTGAAGTTAAAATAAAATATCTTTGAATTTATTGAGTTCCTCAGTTGAAGATTTGTTTTGATTAGTTACTTAAACGAAATTTTATACAATCCCTTTATGTATTCTATAATAAATGAAAATCTGTATGCTATAACATTAAATTTTTATTTTCTAGAACTATATATATCGTTGAATAGGATCATTTAAATTTCGATAATTTCAATCACGCACAGGTTATTATGAATTGAAATATAAATGCGTGATTAATCAATTTATTTATGAAAAATTTGTATTTTTTTTGAAAAGCGTCGTAAAGAGTATCGTAAATAATTGGAAATCTATTTCAATTTTTTATTTTGAAAAAGTAATAATTCAGTAAATATCTTGCTTGATGTTAGGATACGATGAGTTTCTTAATTACTTTGGATAAAATATTAATTTTTCAAAGTATACTATATAATTAAAAAATAACTCACAAATATGATATAACATACTATTTACAATCAGTATTTATAAATACCATCGAAAATATAAGTTTGAAATTTGACATATTCAGGCTAATCAAAAATACACACAAAAAAGGAAAAAAATTTAGCATTTTATGCAATATTATGTGCTTAACTTTAAATTTAAAAATAATACCAGACTACGAGTTTTAAAAATTGAATTCTTCTCAATTTACTTAGAATGTTTCAATAACTTTTCAGTTATTTAATTAAAAGTATTTAATCAGAACTGTGTTTACATTACAGAATGATACCATTCAGTGAATGCATAATTATTTTCGCGGTAAAAAGTTATTTTTCTTGCAAAGAAATCGATATAAATTTTCGTTTCAATTTGATTTCTTGGTATTGTGGAATTTAACTGATAAATGCAAACTAATTTCAGGTTTTTAAACTAATTAACTTCTTTTTTTCTTGTTATTTCTTAACGAACATATTCAAATTAAACTACTGATGCAGTTTGGTTATATTTAGCTTGTGACTCTTTTAACAAAGATTTTCATTTTCTACTTATAACAATGCATTATTTACGTTAAATCTAAATTTTAATTTCGATTCTGCCAATTATTATTCAAAACGAAAATATAAAATAATAAAGAGTATGATATTTCTTGACTTCTCACACTTTATAGCAAGGCAATAGATTACATTATCTGTCGGTTTAGTTGAAATAAACACAAATTTTCATTCTTAAGATATGATAGATAATCGCTATATATTTCAAAGAAGATAAGGTCATAACAGATTAATTTGCAGTTCTATACTGAAAACATTTGTACTTCTCCTTCTTGAAGAAATAAAATGCAAAACAAATATTTAATTGATAAATATATATACGCCAAACTTAAAAAGGAAAAAAAATCATTAAATTCGATTGATTTTGAGGGAAAAAAAAGAAGAGACATTATTAGCGACATTTTTGTTTAAAACAGTATGTTTAAAACGGTAGTACCGCAAAAAGACAATTTTACTCTTTAGATTATACATTCAGAGAATGATTTATGTTAAACATATTTTGCGTTAATCTTATCATTTTAATAAAATATTCATCAACCTCATAAAGCAACTATAAAGAATTAAATAATGCACTCCATTTAAAAAAATAAATATCATAGTTTATATCCCAATATTTATTTTTTATAGAGCAGCTTTTACTACACTAGTGTAATTAATAAATATTAAACTTATAAAATACATAAAAACATAAAATACATTATTAAATAAATTTAATTCAGTGGCAAATATGGCTCTAAGAATAAAAAAAAATTAGCAAATATTTTGTCCATAAAAACATAATACATTTCAAATTCGAATTGCTCATGACAATTTATTTTCTTCTTACATTTCTGATTTAACATTTTTTATAATGAATTGGTGCGAGCTTCTGTTCAAAAAATTTCTCATTTCGATTATATTTAGTTATGGTAAATCTTTCTAAATTTTCAACAGAAAGTGTGAGGATCTGAATTTATTCTTTTTATTTTTTATATGACTGAACACCAATTAACATTGTGCATTAAAATGTAAAACTGTTGAAATTATTTGAAAGAAAGGGAGACATTGGATAACATTTTTCACAGAAACTCATCTACTAAAACAACTCAATAGACATTTTTATGGCGAAGTTTCGGCGGTTTTTAAGTTCTTCACTGAAATTACCAAAAATCAGGAGTTTCTGAATAAAATCAGTATATATATATACATATATATATATATATATATAAGCAAAGATCATTATTCAACTGCCTATTTTTGTAATGCAAATTTCACGTCTGTATCATGTCGCCTTCTTGAAGTAGCAATTTTAATGGCCAGTAGTGTACTTACAACATTAGCATCCTTATTATTACAATTGTACAACTTTTAAATTGATTAAATTTTGTGAAAATATTTTAGAAAATCTTTGTAACCAATCATAAGGATGATTGTTTAGTATGAACGAATAAGAAAATAATATATCTATCAGACAAAAATTGCTAACCGAGATTATTGATAAAAATAAGAAAACAGATATTAATGCAATGATATCAATAAATAAATATTTTTGAAATCCAATGAAGTTCAAACCAGAAAACATTCGTATTTAGGGATTTAGTTAACAAAATTTCTGTATTTACAAACCTGAATAAAAGATTAAGATATTAACTTAAACATAGAAAACAAATTTTAATAAAAATTAATAAAAGGGATTTGTATGAGAATGTAAGTATTGAACGAAAAATACTTAACATAACTTTAATAAATGAATTTGAATTCTTTCTTTAGGGTATAAGAAAAGTAAAGTTGATTATTTTCAAGATTTAAATCTAATTTAGTTTTATCAATTAAATTCTATATTATTCTAAAATACGATAAGTTTGGTAAACTCCTACCTATTGGTATCTTTCTTATTTTAGTATTTTTGCTGAAATAAATATGCCATGAATGTAAGTTTTGATTTATTAATTTAAAGTATTTCTAAGACTTGCTCTTAAATAATTTAATTAAATGAATGAAATGATGAAAAACAATTTTCAAATAATGTTAGAAGTTTTTATGCGTAAAGCATAAATTTTATATATTATTTTAGCTTTACAATAAAAAATGAATGGCATAAAATAAAGTATTTGATTTGAAATTAAATAAATGTTTTTATTCTTACTAAAATAAATTAATGAAAAATTGCAGATATACTTAATTCAATCATGACCTATACATTTTAAGGTATGAATTTATTTTTATTTATTATATTAAAAAATACAGAGAAACATTTTTAAATTACTAATATAGCAAATATAGATTAGTAAAATTTATTTAATATTTGTATGATTTATAAAAATTTATCTACATTCAGATAATTAATTTATTTTCTTCATCTAAAAGTAAATTGGTTTAAAATGAGAAATGAGTTTTCCTTTTATTATTTTAAAACTATGAAAACTGTGATCAAACAAAGATAACGTGCCTGAAATTTACTCCATAGATAAAATCTTAATCAATTATGTTTCAAATAATGTAAAACATCTTTTGAATTTATATATATGTTAAGCTGTTTGTTTTAATCGCAGCCTTGGAGCATGAGGTTCCGGATTCGATTCCATTCATCATTGAACAATGGAAAATGGATGTTGCGATTCTGCTTTCGACATGAATATCAGGGATATTGCTCAGGAGTCAAGAATTTCTTCCTTTGCGATACGAGAATACGTGTCTCTGGTTATGAAATATCCTTTCGAAAGCTAGCCATGTTAATATTATAGTGCCTTAATATGGTTTTCTGTCGTCAGGCTGCTGATTACGCATTATCAATCTGATATTAGTGATAAAATATTTTTAATTATTCCTTATAAATTCCTTTATTGTTGTTGTCTTGTGTCTGCTAGGCTAAAATTATGGGGTGGACTGCCCCACTTTTCCAACTGAACCATATTTTGGTGTGGAGTCCGACTTCCTCAGTACACACATGCCATAGGGACCCTTTAATACGGCAAGCAACCATACAGAACCTATTCCTACAAAGATAAAAAAGACAGGATAGACAGATATTGAAAGTACATCCATACCCAATCCGGGATTCGAACCCAGGACCTCCCTATCCGTAGTCAGAAACTCTTAAAAATTTCTTTATTATATGAAAGTATGCCGTACTGTGTTGTGTCTAATTCCTTTTGTGAACTGTATATTTTTGAATATCTTCGAGATCACTAAATTTGTTCCAAAACTAGCAATAAATTCAAAATATTCCTAAGCTTTTTTGTAAGTGTAATTAAAAATAAAGCTTAGATCTAAGTTTCTGATAAAATAATCTCTAAAGAATATTTTGAACCTTGCATAAAAGAATAACCAAATGCAAAAAAAAAAAAAAAAAAAAAAAGATATTTTCATACATAAAACTTCTAAAATCAATGAAATTTGTGAATTATTATACTAAATATAAATCCCTGTCAGCTAGCTCAATAACAGATAAATAATATTTAATAATGTGAATTTAGATTTAAAATTGTTTCGTAAGAAATTGAACTTAATATATAACGCTCATTAAGGATATTATTTTTTTGTGTATTTTTCACAATTGATAAATATATCCAAAAAAGAATTTCAGCAGCTGCTTCATTTGTTACAATGTGAATTTTCCTTACTTGCACGGTTGCAGTTACTCCTTTACTGTCACATTTTCATATTTGTTCCGATTTTTTTGCTGAGAGCTATTAAGAAGCTCAAGAAAAAAACTTTTAGCCGTGTTTCGTTTGCAAGAGAAATATTACACAAATTTACTCAGTAAAAAACGGATTACTTTGAAAGCGACGGTATATGACCAATGAGTCATTGTTTTATTTTTGGAATATGTGGGGTAGAGTTTACTCTGATATTGTCGTAAAACTTTGCTACATGATGTAGCGAAAATTCTTCTCAGTCCCAGCCAATCTTGAAAAATGTTAAAATGGAGTCTCTTTCTGCTTTTTCAATGCATATCAGTCAAGGCAACTACTTAGAAAGTTTTTCCATTTTTCAATAAAATATGAATAATATCCATTACCTGGAAAAAGCCCTCTAGAAATCAGGATACGGTGGATATTTAAATGATTTACAGCAGATAACAGTTTATATGTTGTTCAGTTGGTGTTTCAAAAGCATTATGCAAATTAATTAAAAGGTTATCTCTCTTCCAGTTGAATGTATGTGGTTATAATTCCAGTTACTATTGAAGATCAAAATACTCGGCTGCTATTTTTTCGTATGATATAGGAATATATACAATCTCTTAAAATGTCCTCTTAAAAGACAAAAGGTAAGGTATATTTGAATGCCTTACAAGAAAGTTTGGTTGTTAACAGATTACAAAGCGGCAACATATATATTTAATTACATTATTGCATACACATATTTGTGTCCATTTATATACAAGGTCTCCCAAAACGACCTCATAAACTCTGCACACCTAGATTCCTCGTTGGGATTACATGAAAACTGCCCAAAGAGGCGTTCCTGTATGATCCTTACTTTACGAGAAAACACACACACGCACACAAAAAAAAGTAGGACGTAACTTCTGATGCAAGAAAAAGCACTTTATTGTATATATCAACAGCAATATATGCAGAGGATATCGACGGGCATACTCCCTAGCAGTTTGTAATGCATTTCCCTTATATGGGCTGTACATTAAGTACATGTCGTAGTAGTCAGTAACGGAATATATGGCCACCATACAAAGTCTATTGGTATCTGCAGGATGCAGTCTTCCGGCGGCTTAATGTTATTCCATGTCTCACGTATTAATGACGCGATATGCGTGGTGAACATTTTAAACATTATCGTCTGGAAGGGTATGAAAATAATCATGTTGATACGTCCAATAAAGTTCTTGCACCGGAAGTGACGGCATACTTTGTCTTTTCGTATTTTCTCGTAAATTAAGGATCATACAGGAACGCTTCTTTGGACAGTTTTCATGTAATCCCAACGAGGAATCTAGCTGTGCAGAGTTTATGCGGTCGTTTTGGGACACCCTGTATAAATTGGAGAATTAAAGATACTATGCAATGAATCTTTTTTCTTCTGTTTTATTGACTCAACAGCCCCTTATGAGCCAAAGCCTTCTTCAGAATCTTCTCGTATTCTGATCTAGCTTTGGAAATAGACCTCCTGTTTTTAACTTTTACAATTATGTAGATTTCAAATCCTTAAAACATTGTCTTGGTTGTTTCCAAATCAGTCGGACTTTAGATTTTTTAATTTTTGTAACATGAAGGTTTTTTTCGAGATGGTGTAGTTGACCCCACGCCCAACCCTTAACCTAGGAAACCACTCACCTGATCTTCATGGGCGGGGTAACCGGCTATCTTCCTGATCACTGAGCACCTATTTTAGTCTTCTTTTACGACATGCATCGGCTACGTTGGGACAACTCTTATGCACCAGTCACGTCACGGGGCTTATGGAATGAAACTATCTTTTTAATTTCATTGCATCTTAAATTTGGGTTCAAGCTTCAAAATTCCCCACATATATTCTGAGAAATAACATAAGAAATTTAAAACACATTTAAAACTTCAGGTTGACAAAGTCGTCAGTGCTATCTTGTACATCCCTATCTGTAATTTTTGAAGAATAAATAAAAAAAAATAGGGGCTACTAAGTAAGAAGAAATGAAACAAGTAGGAACTGGTAATCCAATGAAAACAGCTCAACAGATGTTCGAAAATTGAATTTTTCCTTCACTTGGCAGATCCCGGAGGGTTTTTACTTGTTTACTTGTATACCTTGACGCAAAGCTGTCATATCTGAGAGAAGTGACTTCAGTTCACTTTTTTTTCTCGTATCAATTTATAAATATTGTAATATTTTCAGTGAAAATATTCTCCTAGAAATACTTTTTTTTCTAAAATTTTTTAAAAGAAAAGTTGGGAAATATTTCTTACTCTTTTCATATATAAGCAAGTTTCAGTTAATAATTACATTGACAAACAGTTCTGTTTGAATTCAATACATAAAAGATTATTACGCTAAGCAGTCCTCTGCTATTAAAGATTTTTTTTGAAAAAGTTTAAAAATATTTTAAATACAGATTTAAAACAAATATTTATAAGTGGCTTAAAGTTTATTAAGAAAATTACATTTTACTTTTATCGAAACTTTTCCTTAAGAATGTTTCATGAGTAACTAATAATAATTTTTATGGTAATTAAAACATTACATTTTAATATCGCTTTTTATTATTAACCAAACAAAATGTAATGATGATCAAAAGAAAGAAATAAAGACAATATATTACCTACAATGCTCAGTACTACCTTATTTTTTTCACTTTTATATCTTTAAATAATCTATTTTTTAGTTTGTTTTCTTGAAAATAACTATACACTCCAATGTATATTAGTTAGTTAATAAAATTAATTAAACAACAAAATTTCATTAAGAACCTAAGCAATAACTAACTTTTTGCTTATGTGCTTAGTGAAAAAAATCTGCCATCTGTCTTTTAAAAAATAAACATGAATTTATTCAATTAAATTAAGCTTTATTTATTTTCTCAATAATTAATCTGAAGGAACATCACAATAAATAATTGTTGAGTAAAACAGAACAATTAAAAATCCCTATATATGTAATTAATATAATAATTTGTGAGTTTAGAAGTTATGAAATGTATAAATAAAATGCCTTTATTAAAAATGCAAACATATCCAAATTAACCAGGAATCTCTTCATCTGGAGCAAAACTAGCTTAAAAGGAAGTATAAGAACGTGTTATTTATCCTTATTTTACAAAGTTGCCAAAAACATTACTGCATTGAAAATTTAAATCCCTAAAATGTTTTTATTTAAATGTCGTCTGCAGTTTGTCTAGATCAAGTGCAAATGACATATATAAAAAACTGCATTAAAAATAAAATCATGTAAAGTGAAATTTTAATTACTTATTTCACCTTGAATTTATATTAAGCTACAAAGGACTGACGTTTTTTCTTTGTTTCCTGACAAGATAACACATATTAGTAACATAAAAATAGAATTGGTTTTTATTCAGGTCTAGTATTAAACCTTTTTACACTGAATCCTAAAACGATGACTTTTTCTATCGTAACTATTTTCGATGATACCTAAATTAAACCATTTGTCTTTTCAAATCTTAAAACTAATCTACAATTTTATAAAATTTTACCTTGATTTCCACTTGACACTGTATACTGAATATCCTATTAAGTAATAGCTTTTGCAAAGTAATTTATAAATTCCTTTGCGGTTTTTTTCCTGTACGGAAGAACTTCCTTTGCTACGGTCCTTACTAGTTCGAATAATGTTTCAATAACGAATGTAAATTAAAAACTTTTAATTAATTATTTTTTCACAAAAAATTTCAAATTTTTAAGCATATTAAATAATAAAATATCAAGTTTAAATTTATATATACATGTTACATGGAAATTAAGGTTTCTAAATTATGTTAATTTTATTGAATTTATATATTTAAATATCAATTTGCATTTCAAGAATCGATTACCAATTATTATTACCTATATATAATTTCATAATTATTTTAATTAAAAAATTGAATTTCAGTAAAAACTGTTTACTATTTCAAATTTTCAAATTTTTTCATGAGAATATTTGTAACATTTTAAAATGAGAAAATATCAATTTTTTTCACAATATTTTTCACTTGTGCATTTTTTACTTTAACTGATAATTAAATTTAAATTTGGAAAGTGCCACTCATATCACGATAACCCTAAAGAAACCATGAGCTTTTAAACAAAGTTATTAAAAGTTTTCATTTTTAAAGGAGAAAAATGTTTTGTTCATTCTTTTCTGCTTGAAACATAAAAAGACAGCCTGAGGTAGTTAAAGATAACAAAATTTGAAAAAAAAAAGTTTTCAAGGATATAAAGTTGAAAATAACATCAATATGTAAATTTTGCAATAAAGAAAATGAAAAATTAGGCAAATTTTTTTTCCATAAATAAAATTTATATATTTTTGTTATCTTCTTTTTATGTATTTTTTTAAATATCAAGTAAAAATAGAAATACATCATTGTTGATAATATAGTGAAAGTTAGTTGATGTTTAACTTTTTTCAGAACGCGGTTTTTAAATAAATGACATTTATTGCAGACAACACAAGTTACGTAACAACAAGGAAATTTAGGAGGACTGAAACAGCAAGTCCTCTTAGCATGAGATTTAGAGAGGAAGTGTTCTGTGTTTGATTCTGATCTCACTGAGAGAATGAATAAACCACGCCTACGAAGTGTGCTGATTGGTTGGGTATATTTCATGAAGTTAATACCATTGCGACAGAAATTTGACAGACAAGCTTTTAGTTTTACTTCTCATTTTTCAGTTTTACTCCGCGAATTCAAGTGCTTTGTAAAAGGTCAAGAGTTTCTCAGAAAAGTTGTGATGAGTCATTTCAATTTCTTAAAGAAGTTGTGATTAGTCTCCAAAATAAACTATATATATATATATAACTTACATTCCACATTTTCTCATAATCATTTTGTTTTAGAAAGAACGATTCAGATAGCAATATTAAATATTTTTTAACATGAGTCTAAAACAGTTATCTTTGGTACTTTGAAACAGCATTAAAGGCAGCCTAACGAAAGGAGGATATCGTAAGACATTATTTTTATGATTCATCATGTAAATTGCCTTTCAGAATGACTTTCAAAGTTTAGGGGTCGTATTCCCGTGTCGTAATGTAAGAATCCCAAAAATCTTTTAAGAACTTATACTTGTATAAGGAATAAGCGCAACATCCAACTTCCGTTTTTCAGCAGTGGCTGAGATCAAAACTGTATCTCTGGTACTATATATATATATATATCATAAGTTTAAATAAAATTAAGTACATTAAACTCTTAAAAATTTCCCAGAATTTACAAAACAATTTTTTTTTTGAAAAATTAAAATAGAAAAACTTTCAGTAACACTAATATTATATTAATTTAATGGCATAAATTTCTTATTTACTTTAAGAGCGGTTTTAGCTGAGAATTTTATAAATTAAAGGTTGTATAATTTCGGGAAATGTTGCTAAACATTACAAGGAAATGTCATATAAAACATTTAAATTTACCTGCATATTTTAAGTATATATTAATTTGATATTATTTCATTGTCTTTTATTTTGTAAATAAGAAATTTAAAAGTTAATTTGCATGATTCAGATGTTAATTTTAGAAACTTACGTCAAATATATTTGATTGAAACTATAAAACATCCGGTCTTTGTTGCACCATAAAACTTTGCTGTAAATAGCCAAACATTGAATTGCGCCATAAAATCCAACCACACAAATATTGAACTTAGCCATCTTGATGGAAGCCGTCGGATGAAAATATTCGTAATATAGAAGCAGGTAGCAAGAACTAGGTCCTCCCTAATACTTCACATGCCCACCAGACACCTCTTAACTTGGAGGAACCCAGAGACACATCTTAACTTGGAGGAACCCAGAGACACGTCTTAACTTGGAGGAACCCAGAGACACCTCTTAACTTGGAGGAACCCAGAGACACCTCTTAACTTGGAGGAACCCAGAGACACATCTTAACTTGGAGGAACCCAGAGTCACCTCTTAACTTGGAGGAACCCAGAGACACCTCTTAACTTGGAGGAACCCAGAGACACCTCTTAACTTGGAGGAACCCAGAGACACGTCTTAACTTGGAGGAACCCAGAGACACGTCTTAACTTGGAGGAACCCAGAGACACGTCTTAACTTGGAGGAACCCAGAGACACGTCTTAACTTGGAGGAACCCAGAGACACGTCTTAACTTGGAGGAACCCAGAGACACGTCTTAACTTGGAGGAACCCCGAGACACTTCTTAACTTGGAGGAACCCAGATACACCTCTTAACTTGGAGGAACCCAGAGACACCTCTTAACTTGGAGGAACCCAGAGACACCTCTTAACTTGGAGGAACCCAGAGACACATTTTAACTTGGAGGAACCCAGAGACACGTCTTAACTTGGAGGAACCCAGAGACATCTCTTAACTTGGAGGAACATTGTGACTATTTCATATTTAACATACAGCAGCCGCTTTTGGTGAATACGACATATTTTCTGTTTTCTATGTAAATTCGCGCATTTACTAAATACATTCTAATAATTAGAGCAACGCTCTGATCAACAAAGCCATTATGCTTTATGTTAGTCTTTAAATCTTTTTAAAGAATAAAAAGAAACATTTAATGAATAAAAATAAAAACTTGAAAATATTATATTAAACAAATGCAATTCAAATTTGATATTCCTAATTTAATCGTACGTATACTGAAACAGTAACTAGATTGGAAAATATAACATTTATCAAGAAAATTGTTAAATAAAAAAACTAAGTGTTAAACAAAATGCTTATACAAGAGCTGAATATAATATATTGGGTTGTTCGGAAAGTAGCTTCGTTCTTTATGAAAATGGAAAACATATAACGAATAAATATTTTATTGAATTATATATTGTCAATTCTAATTCTAATATCTTTTGCCATCTTTCTTGTGGTAGAATGATTTTACACTCATAAAATGGTTGCTTTTTACTTGCAAAAAACTGATCCAGTTGGCTAAGATTTAGTTGGCATGATCATAGGAAATTAAACTATTGTTAATTCAACTATTACTAATTGTAATTAATTAAGCAATTATTAATTTTTCTATGATACACATAACTAGAATAACTCTTATGATCTTGAGTTATACCAGTTATCTGTATCATACTGGTATAACTCAAGATTATAACTCATAAACACACACACACACACACACACACACACACACACACACACACACACACACATATATATATATATATATATATATATATATATATATATATATATATATATATATATATATATATATATATATACATAGGAAAATAGTTTTGAATTTTTTAGCAGGCATGGAGATTAAATATTATCTTAAATCATAATGAGAATACTTTGTTATCATCAATTATGAATGAAGAAATTTATTACCCTATCCATGATAATTGATAATAGACATAAAACACTGTAATATTTTGTTTCTTCCTATTAAATACCATGTAAAATATTTATAAACAGTTATTTAATTTGTTTTATGCAGATTAGTGATTAAATAGTATACTCAAAATAATGCAAAGACGAGTGTTTCTTATCACTGGGAAAATATAACCTGTTACATTTTTAGAGATGCCAATTTATTCACTGAAATATTTTATATTATCCAAGCAAATTGTTACATCGAACAGCTCAAATCATTTCATAGCAGATTTTTGTAGTTATATTGTTAGAAATGATAGTATATTTGATAATCTTTAAAACCATTAAAATTAGTTTTGTTTGCAGAAAAACTTTTAAATTGGGAGTTATAATTTGCAATGTTCATTTAACATTACAAGTTTTATAATACCATTTTGTTTACAGAAAGATGATTCATTCACATGCTGTGATTAAAATGTTGCTTTATACTATAGATAAATTTTGATAATAAAAATGTATAAGCATTGATATTTTCTTTTTGAAATGTATAAATTTCCTTATTGCAATTTTTAAATAATTTAATATTAATTTGTTTAAAGCGTTTTTGCTAAATATCTTCATTAATTTTAAAATAAACTTGTAATGTTAAATAAAAAAATAACTAGATTTAAACAAAAATAACTTATCACGCATATAGAGTAAAGTTTGGTAAATAAAAAATTTCACAATAGTTTGAGTTTATAGGACCAAAAATTAACTTATTTAGAAAAACAGAAATTTTGATGACTTAACGATTTTTTTCTGCTTAAAAATAAATTTAAGTAATAAAAAGTGTTTATTGAGTTAATTTTAGAAAATTTGAAATTCGTGTAATTTTTTTATTGCGTGTTTCACTTTTATAATTAAGACTTAAATTTATAAAATATGAATATATTTGAATTCAGAAAGAATTTTCATGAGTTGCACTTCAAGGGGTCATTTTTTCACCCTTTTTTGTGTAGATGAGTTATTTTTTACTTAAAATACTTGCCATTTTTACAAGACTCTAAAGATTTTTTATATACATAGGTAATTTAACATCTAATATATACCTCACAAAACTTCAAAATTTTAAAGTATGAATGTGATATGCAATATATGTAATGCATATTTAGTAAAAATAAAGATATATCATGGTATTGTTATTAAGTAACTTTAAATGATTGTAATACATTTTGTTCTTCAGTTTTTTTTAAAAACAAATAACAGTTATTATTCATTTTAATTTTATATACATTTTAAAATTACCTAAAATAATTGTGTAAATAAAAAAATACGACATTGCTGAAGATATATGTTGAGAAAAGCTATTCATTTGAGCAATTCATAAAATCTTAATTGAATACACTAAAAAGGAAAATTAAGAAAACAGATGGTTAAATCTTCACTTATTTACCTGACATCGAGTTAAAAACTATTATGGTTAAACTAAACTCAGCTTCTCTATTTGGCAGAAAAATTTATCTACACACGCAATAAAACAAGTGAAAAACATAAATTTAGAACACAAAAGGAATAATTAATCTTATGGATTTATATTGTATTAAATTATTAACAATCTGCGAAGCCTAGTCCTTTCTTTATTCTAAAAAAACTAAGAGAACTATTTTCTATTCCTTATTATGATTTAAACGCCACTCTTCTGTTTGAAAATTAAACAATTCTTTAGGACTTTCCAATGCATTTGGAAAAAAAAAAATTCTTCATATAACTGCTTTAATACAACTGTATTTTATCAAAATTATAAAATAGATAATTGAAACTTTACTGAATATTGATTACAAATAGCAAATTAGCATTAGACATAGCAATGTGAATTTCATATTAAACACTTGATACACATTTCTTTTAAGTAGGAAGATCTCATGCATCGTAATATTAAAAAATGCTTCTGGTTATTCATTATTCATCATTCTATTCTGAATTCATGGCGTAATACAACATTAACGTAATACTTCTGGGAATTTTATGGACATATTTTGTCAAGTATACTTTTAATAATATAGTACAATTTTCTTTTTAATAAGAATTGGAATACATTGAACAACAGCACTTATTCAGGATGTTTGCCCTCTTTAAAATTTTTTCAATTTTTGATTAAAAACATTTGTTTTATTTAACACTTAATAATTCATTTAAACAATTGCACAAAATAATTTATTATTTTTATAATGCATTTTTTAGTCATATACTATTGTAAAAAATCATTGATATTTTGATTTCTGAAATTAAAAGGTATAATGTTAAAATTCCCATATAAAGGGTTAAGTAAAAATAACTTTTACAAAATATATTAAATTTACCAAATTATTGAACGTATAACTTTAAATTAATATTTTTTTAATATTTTTTCCTCATTATTTTATAGAGTTTATGTATTAAAATGTTGTTTGTTTACTCCATATTTCTTCTAAAGTGTGTTTTAATTTAACGTGAGTGTTAAAATTTAACAGTTTCATACATTATAAATTCAGGACCAATTTATAGGTTTTGAAATTGATTAATAACATTTTTATTTCTATATAATAAGCATTATAAAATTTTCTCAACACTTATTCATTTTAAGCATGCAAATTACAAATTCCTATGAAGAGAAATATAATTTTAAAGTATTAATTTCATTTTAAATAAAAAATATATAATCTTATTCGCATAAAAGTATTGCAATTTAGCAGATCATTGCATAAAATTATTTCAAATGTCTTTAAATATTGTTGAAGTATTTGTTAAATTTTCTACAACTTACTTAATAATATATTTTGTGGCAAATGTATAAGCATACAATTCTTATATTAAATAATATTATATAATTAAGTCATCAGAGTTATAGAATTAAAATTTCTTTGGTATAAAACAAATTTCAAGGATTCATGTTGAAAAATGTTTTTCTCTTCCTTTATTTCTTGTAAGCGCGGACCTTTTATTGTAAGATTTTCCAACCATACGGTGGGCTATTTAACTACTTATATACATCAAGTGAACTTTCATGCAATATTTTTTGTCTCATAATAGTTTCTTTACAGATTATTAATTTCCTTAAACCTTGGTAAATGAGGGAAATGACGTTTTACTTAAAATGTCAGCTAATTTGAATAAGAATGCAAACATAAATACTTGTTGTCAAAAGAAAGTTGTTCTCAAGAAAAACTCAAATTACAAAGTAAAATAATTTTAAAATACAATATTTAAATAGTAGGATGTTAAGGTGAGATGATGGAGTATTTTAATTTAATTAATTTATGTGTTCTCAATTTCGAAAAAAAATTTCTCACACTATTCACTCAAATCTTCATAAATTTCAAATCAGTATTTTCTTTAAAATGATTTAAGTTTGTGCATTTTACATTGAATATTTCCCAATGAATTATAAATTAAAGTGGAACGATTTAATACCTTATCATTCTTGTAAGATTTCTCTATTAAATAACGAAAAACTCTTCAGTTTTCTACTGGGATAATAGTTTCTTTTCTGTTATATTTTGTATTAAAAATTTAAATAAACTGAAAGATTATTGCTTATTGTTTAACTCTCACAATGTTTGCAATATTGATAACAATGAGTGTGACTGGGATTGGTTAAAACATTCAGTAATAATTTAGCAATTACAGTATGAAATATTTATTGAGTAGTTATTCCTTTATATGTTTATGATTATTATTTTTACAAAAGTAAAATGGTATCTTATCATGTATCTGTAAATAGAGTGCAGTTTTAATTAAATTCTCCATCGTTAATTAAAGGGAATAATAATAATTTTAAAAGTAATATCTTAAAATTGTGCATGATTATTAAATTTTGTAATTTGCGTAATATATATTAATATCAGTATATAGTAGAATTTTCAGTATTATTTTTCAATTTATAATATGCTTAATTACATAATACCAATTATATTATAATCATGTTTTTCTTTGTAATTTTGGATATTATATTATTATTATTATATATAATTAAAATACAATAATCCAATTCACTTGCTTTTTAAAAAGGTAAATTGCAAAAGAATTCATGTAAAATATTCATCTCTGAGTGTGACTGAAGAATAGAAAATTAAGTGAGCACCTTTTAAAATTTTACATAAATTTTGATATGAAAATTTTATAAGGAGAAGAAAAAATTTTTTGAGGCTTTCAAATGTTTCAAATGTTATGTAAGACAATAAAAATAGTTTGCAAAAAAATCCTCAGTTTTCTTTTTAAATTTATGTTACATTAATCATTCACAATTACCTTATTTCCATTTATTATAGTAATTTTATCCAATATATTTAGCAAATTATGAATTCCCATTATTTGTATTTTTTATTGAATGCAATTTTGAACCAATTAATTAAAGCTTATTCGGTAATATAGGATTTAACAAATGTCTATTGAATTTATTTTTACACCAGGAGAGTATAGTTTTCTTCAAGAAGTGATATTGAACAAGAAATAAAATAAATAATATTTGCTTTAAAAACTCATAATTAAAATACTATAAACTTGATAATAATATTATTTTTGTTTCAACACATTTGCCTCGTAAATTCTATTAAGCAAGTTGGATTTTATTTTTAAAATAAGGAAGTGTACATGTTTTATATAATTAAACAAAGGAAGAAAAAATAAACAAAATATTGATTTGTATTTAATAATGTTATTTAGTAAAATGGCATGAACAAAATATAGAAAACGATGAATTTGTCAAAAATTGCCAATAACTTTGAAATAATGATTTTCCTAAATATATATATTTGTTTGAAATAAAATAGCAGCCCGTATTTTAATATCTTGATTTATAAGCCACACAAATGAGTTCAAATTTATGATAAAGTGTCAGACCCTGTTAGTTTAATATTAGACTGATTTTTCTAGTCTATTATAAATTTTTCTAATTAAATTATAATTAATTAGATGAGTTATTTCGTCATATATTAATCAAAAATGAAATTACATTTTATATTTCGTAAGTATTTTTAATTATTGATCCTGTTTTAAATTACGGATTAATATAAGTTAAAATATTTAGTTTTTATTTTTTGCCAAAATCTTTAGGTGGAAAAATACAAGGATATTATACTATGGGATTTTGATGTAAAAGTACATGACTATTAAATCCTAGTTTTAATTAGTTCCTATTACGTTGACGTGAGATATTAAATTTTAATAATATTTATCATTAATATCGATATTGTAAACATCTATTCAAATTGGATTTCAACATCATATTCTTTATCGAAAATTTGGTAGGGAGAGACGCAAATTAAAACAAACTGATGTTTTTATCACAAATCACAAAGGGATTTTTACAAATTCGCTAAGTAAAATATCTTGAAATACATTCTTTAAAGTTAACAAATACAATAATTAATGTCTGTAACGAATGAATTTTGATGTCACATAACTCAAAATTATTTTTGAGAAGTGAGTAACATTAACTTGAGATAATATCAAATTAAACTTGTTTGTCCGAAGGTTGTGGGTTTAATAAAAACAGCCTTTAGTGTAACAATAATTTAATTATTCAAAATTAAGTTACACACAATTGCAAACAGAAACAGTATATTAACAGGATGATTAAAATACATCCAAAGAGTTCGAAATCAAATGTCTTACTAACTGTCTTTCCTTTTCCCCGCTAGGGGCGCTCTCGGAGGGGAAAAAAGAGAGAGAGTGAAGTGTCATACTTGCAAATTACTTAAAAAATAGAAATTTTAGGTGTAAGATTCTGAAAAGGATATGTTTTTATTGTTAGACTGAACACATTTTTGTATCTATGATTATTGAAAACGCATTTTTATAATTATTGCACTTCAGAAAAGCAAATGTTATATAACAGAATTAAAACTTAATTTAGAAGTACCATTCGATAATTTAAAATTAATTTAATTATTTTTTTGATTAATAAATAATAAATTGTCTCGAATAATACCTATCAATAGATTAAAACTATTAGATAAAATATTTATTTCTAATACTTTTAATCTGTTTGATGGCATTGGATATTTTTATACCGATTTTCTTTCCATGTTTCTGATAATCCAGTTTACGGCGAACTGAGTAATATGGTGAATCCAAAAAAATGAAGAATGAAGAAGTGTTTTTTGTGATGCTCTGGTGATCGATCACAATTTCAGAGCAAACATTAGATTGTCGATAACTCGATTGTCCACTCTGTCAAAATAACAGACAAAATCTGACGAGCCCAGTGATTTATTCGATATCACCTAGCAGTTATTTTTTCTCCATAATACCTATTCTATTCAGAAGTTAGATATAGAAAAAAAAACCATTTATATTTTACGTTATTTCCACAATCCTGATTTCCAGCACATTTATAATATTAAACACGTCTCATTTCATTTAACAAAATGTAACATTTTTTTCATTTGCAGTTAGAAATAAAATTATAATTCATAATTATCCGGAAATATTATTTTTTTTTCAAATACAAAATTAAATATTTCTTTGTTTTTATAAACATATAATTTTTACTTCATAAAGAAAACCTTTTAAAAAATCAGAAGCTACATGTTTATGTAAATTCAATGTATAAGTAACTCAATACTTGATCCAGTTTCAGAAAAGTTAACATGCATTTATTGGGTATCCCACATGTCCTACCTTTAATCTATAGTTCTTCAAAACAGTAATGTTTCTGAAGGATATGGGGTACTTAACTAAAATGCAGAAGTAATTTGATCAGTGGGTTAATTTGGCGTTAACTTCTTAATCTTTCACAAGTTTCCCTGCACATAAACTAGTTTTGACAGCAAAGTTATGAAGAAAGTAAAAGTTTTATAACTTTGACTTGTCTGGTTACGCTTAATTTTCCGGAACGGAATTTTCCAAAACGCTTTGTCGCTTTGTTGTAATCAATAAGTGTTTAAAAAGACTCATAATTTATTTCATTGCAAATAAAATAATTTCTGAAGCTAAATTATCAAGCAATTTTAAGATTTGATATCAGTTATTTCATGTGCAATGATCTATTTGAATGTACATTAGGAGCAGTTAAACAAGAAATTATATTATTAGTCTAATGATTTTGAGTTAAAAATTTACTTACGTAATTATTATTTTTCTTAGGATTGTCTTAAAAATAATGATTTAATTAATAAAATTATTAATATCAAATTCAGTACTTTATATTTTTTTATATTAATAACTATGAATTAAATTTTATATATTAAGTTTCCTTTATTATTTAATAGAGTTAAACTATATTATTTAATAAAGTTTAACTATATTATTTAATATAGTTAAACTATATTAAATAATATATGTTTCTTTTATTAGTTAATAGAGTTAAGAACTAAACGTTGTAGAAAGTCTGCATTTATGTATAATAATATACAATATTTATTTAAGTAAATGAAAATCAGAATTTAATTTTTTAATATAACATTTTTTGACTCATCCAATAAAAGGAATATTTCAGACGTTTAATCTACTGATATCTAAATAAGAATTTATTTGCTTGTGATTAATTTTTAAGCTTTTTACTTTTTGAATTAATATGTTCCAAACTTAATTGTTATTTTAAAAGTAAGCATGCGTGAGTTTTTTGAAATTCGCATCAAATTGATAAATTAAAAATTTTAATTATACTACTATGATGACACTAAATATCTTGTTTCCAAATTGCATTTTATAATTTAATAAAGAATAATGGTATCCTTATGAAATATTTTATAAATGTTTTCTTCGTAAAAAAAATTATAATAAAAAATTTACTTTTCAACCATTAAAGAATAAAGAAAAAATTTTTATTTTTCTACATTTTATCTAAAACATCATTTTGGAAACAATAGTAATAATTACACACAATTTACTCAAAGGTTTGGAGTTGTATTAAACATATAAATACTTTTTTATTTATTTATTATTTTTTTTTTTTGCTCCCAGAATTAAATAAAAAAATATATTTCCAATTTAATCAGTTTTCTTTAAATTTACCTTTGAAGGAAATAATTTCATATTTGCTTTTTGTAAAAAATAATTGTTTAAATGGAAAATTTGCATAATAATTTCAATGTGAGATGCAGTGAAATATATCTTTTTAATTTTAAAATAAGAATGGGAAAAATGGTTTTCTATAAGAAATGGTTTCTCATAAAGAGAAATAATGCTCTGTTTTCGGTTCCGATTAATTCTTATTCTTAGACTCAGTGATTACAGCATAACTCCATTTAATTTGTGAAATTTATTGAATCAAGAAGCTAAAAAATATACGAGTGAGTATAAATTAGGAAAATAAAAAATATAAAGGTTGAAAAATTAAATGAGTTTAATCTCCTTTTAAATACGTGCTTAGAGAAAAAATAAATATAAAACAGTTTTTATGCAATTAAGTGATTTTAGCTATTTTTTTATTTCCTAATTAGTAACGAATTTAAAAAATTCTCTGCAAATCTGAGTTATAAAAACGTAAATTAATTTTTAGCTATCAAGAAAACAACAACATTCATTAGAACACGTAGCACATGTACTAAATAAATGAAGTTAGGTATTTCACATTTGTTTAAGAGAAACTGAAAACAATAATGACTATAGATATCAGAAATGGAAATAACTATTTCTGCAGCGTAGTATGAGACTCAGTAGTATAGTACTTCCGCTTTCACCTTCCAAGGCAAAGGTTGGAGGTTCGGGCAAGTCAAGGTGGACTCAGTTTTCCATCCCTGTAATGGGTCCATAAAACTGAGTGCCCAGCATCATGGGGAACTAATCACTTGGGGTTTCGGGAGAAGCTGAACTCCTAAACAGAATATGCTTCGCCCCTCCTTAGTTCGAATTCTCAGTTACGAAGAAAGATAAATGCAAAGCAAATGCATTGTAAGCCCTGAGACCTTTATATATATATATATATATATATATATATATATATATATATATATATATATATATATATATATATATATATATATATATATATATATATATATATATATATATATATATATATATATATATATATATATATATATATATATATGTATATATATATATATATGTATATATATATATATATATATATATATATATATATTAAACTGTTGGAAAAATGTTCAATATATATTTTAAAATTTCAAAGAAAATAGAAAATGGAATGAATTTTTAGATTTAGCTGGCCATGTTGGCCAGCCCCTGACGAAGCTGCTGGTCAACATGGCCAGCTTCGTCAGGGGGTGTTGACCACATTGGCACAAAGTATGGCTTTTTTGCACTGGACCAAGACTTAGTCTTAAGGAAGCCAGTACACTACAAAGCCACACTAAAAAGTTCAAACCAAAATATCAAACCAGAATAAAAGAAGAAAAAGTTAATCTAAAATTTACAAGCCAAAATCCAATGTTGCCAAAATACATTTAATTTATAGTAATCAAAATTCAAAATAAAAATATATTAAAAATAAATCCACATGTTAGTCCATATCCAAATCTGCAAGAACCACCCGAAATACTATATGCGGACAAAATAAATGAATACGTAAATTAAACGACTAAAAGTGTAAACGCTATTGGCATTTGAAACTTCTTATAAGACCTTTAAAACTTTGGTGATCATTTTGCAGTAAATAACTACCCCTTACTTCACTCTTATAAGCAAGTAAGGAGCAGTTACATACTACAGAAGGATCACTCAAGCCTTCTACTATTTGGCTATTATTCTCCACACGCACACACACCTAATATTTGATTATTAATTTCATAAAATGCACTATTAATTACTTAAGTAATTCTATTTTAGCTCTCTTGAGTTGAATGTATTGCTAAACATAAATGTTTTATCTGTTCTTGTAATTTTCAATTCTATATCTACTCTTGTATCTTTCAATTTTCACTTATGATACTTCTAATCTTGTATTATATATATATATATATATATATATATATATATATATATATATATATATATATATATATATATATATACATATATATATATATATATAAATATATATATATATATATATATATATATATGAGGTAATAGTCCTCTAGTTAATTAGAGCGTTGATTTTTGTAATCAAAAGATAGAAAGGATGAACTCCTAACTTCCAACTAACCATAAATATGCCGTTTTGGCTGGGGTACGTTGAATATGATGTTCTTAAAAGATTAGTCTCAATGCTTTCCATGTGAAATGATATTTTTGAGTGTTTCCTGCTTCGTCCTTGATTTTAATTACGGAAACCCACCCACTTTTGTGGCAACGATGGCACACTCAGTTGGAGCCTCATTTTGTAAGCAGCCATTCCATCCGTCTGTTGTTGTTCTCAAAAGATTTATCTTAGTATCAGCTGGGCATTAGAAATAGAAAAGATAATTCATATATTATAAACACACACACGCACGCACGTGCAAACACACGCACGCACGTGCAAACACACGCACGCACGCACGTGCAAACACACACGCACGTGCAAACACACACGCACGTGCAAACACACACACGCACGTGCAAACACACACACGCACGTGCAAACACACACACGCACGTGCAAACACACACACGCACGTGCAAACACACACACGCACGTGCAAACACACACACGCACGTGCAAACACACACACGTGCAAACAAACACACGCACGTGCAAACACACACACGTGCAAACACACACACGCACGTGCAAACACACACACACACACGCACGAGCAAACACACACTCACACGCACCCGCAAACACACACACACACACGCACGTGCAAACACACACACACACACGCACGTGCAAACACACACACGCACGCACGTGCAAACACACACACACACACGCACGTGCAAACACACACGCGCACGCACGTGCAAACACGCACATATGTATATATATAACATGAAACAACGGAACGAAGAATCTGAGAAAAAGCTTTTAAATTAATTTAAATTTTAAAATACATACTCACATCTGTAAACATAAATGCAAAAAATAAAAATAAATTGGGCAAACAATTTTTGTAATACTTATTTTTAAAATTCGCTGAATGCTAATTACCAAATAATTAAATTTTTTCCTGAAGTTTATTAAAATGAGTTTTGGAAAGTGAAGCGTTACATTGATTTGGGTCGCTCTTGTGTTCCTCACCATTATTATCCGCTTTTGCGCTTCCAAGATTATTATAAAGGATGCTTTCTCGAGCCATCGACGAATAAAATTGTACTTGGGTAACAAGGGGTAATTCTGTTTCTATTTTATTTGTATTATTAAAAAATAATGATAAATAAGTATATATTTATACGGTGATAATTACAAATTTGGATTCTACAAATTTTGAAGTTTGCTATTTTTAAAAGAAAAGCTGATACTTTCACATTTTACCATTTTTATAAGTATTGAGTTGTTGATATTTTAAGGCATAAAAGTCTCATGTGATGTTCAAAATACATTAATAAATTATTAAAAAAGCAAGTGATAAAATTAATACTTTAAAGGCTCAAAACATTTCAGTTTAATATTATTATAGTTTAATATACCACACATATTCCGTTAAAAATCTCATTTTTTGATCTTTACTACTGAATTACTAAAAAATCTAAAAATATATTTTTTAAATTTACAAATTTGTATTCAACATTAAGCGTAATAAACATTATAAAGATATATTTTTAAGACATAAAAAACGTGTTTTTAAAAATGATACGTTTAAACAGTAATGAAATCATTTTTATTTAAAAATCGTTAAATCATGATAAAATGCTATGTACTTAAGAATTTTATTTTAAAACATAAGTTAAATTATTTATAAGCAAATATATGTCTTATGTAAAACTATTATGGTATTAAATTATTAACTAAAGACAAATTGGTAATATATCTAGAGTTAATTTAAATTTTAAATAAGAGGAAATCTTTCATTACAAACTTATTGTAATGTATATCGAATCAATCCAGGAATAATATTTTTATAAAATGAATAATCTTACGCTTATAATTAAACTTTATTTTTATGTGGTCCTTCCCCATAAATAAAAAAAATGCAAAATTAAAAAGTATAAAGATTAATGAAAAGTATAAATGTACAAAACTGTAAATTTATTCAAAATTAAAAATTCTAAAAAGCGGTAAAACAATTACAAGAAAAGAAGTATCCAAAAGTTTTTGCTTTGTATCATTTTTTAGTTTAAAAACTAAGAAAATTTTATCATTTATTATCTTTTACATAAATTGCATGTTTTTTTTTTTTAAAAAAAAATAATATCGCACACACAATTTCACTCCTGGGGTTAAAAACTCACTAGCTGTTTAGAAAATAAAAATTTGAATATAATGAAAGAAAATAAATGTAATTTTTTATTCTCTTGTGTGTGTCTGATATTTGTATAGATATATATTGATTACCATATTTCTAATCAAAGTAATTCTTTACAGTAACTTATCTACATTTATATTCTGTGAACATTTTAAGGACACGCTGCATTAATTAGATTTTTATCCCAATATTGGACAGAAAATAATTAATATTTCTCTGATTAATTTTCCAAGGGGAATTGCAAAAAAATTAATTCTAAATTAAAAAAAAAAAGATTTTTTTTTCATTATTTCAATCAAGATTACTTTACAAGGTTTCATTATTAGCATTGCAATTTAAAATTTGCATTTAATTAACCAATACATTTGCATATTTATTGTTATATGTTTTGAATGCTTTAATTAGTTATTCTTACAGAATGGATTTCAGATTTTATTTCTTGTTTATTTAAAGCGAATAATTCGAATCTATTTTTCGTTGTTAGTTTCTTTGAAAATTAAAGCTTCAACGCAGTTGTTTTCAATTATTTTAAATGACTGTGATGTTTAATGCATATTAAACAGTAAAATATGCAATCGTGACAAATTATCATTTGTTATATAATTTGAAATTCATAACTTTAGTATCATTCTGAAATTTGTTTTGTGTGTCAGGTATAATTTTCAAGTGTATATTTACCTCTCTGTAAATATATATATATATATATATATATATATATATATATATATATATATATATATATATATATATATATCAGAGTCTATTAATCTAGTGTTCCCTGATACCAAGGATCCGGCCAGACACAGCAAACTCTTAGCCACCGAGTCGTTGCCCCGGGTGCACCACAGGGGGTGGGCCACCCTCACACATGCCACAAGGACCTTTTTATAGGATAGGCATCATTCATACTTCATTCACATACACAAGGAAAGAACAAAGACAGGATAGAGAGAGAAATTACATCTATGCCTGAACCGGGATTCGAACCCAGGACCCCCTATCCGTAGTCAGGTACGCTGACCAGTAGACAAATTGGCCGGCTGTAAAGGCTGTATATATATATATATATATATATATATATATATATATATATATATATATATATATATATATATATATATATATATATATAAATAGATAGATAGATAGATATATAAATTGACTGAATAAATCTAACTCAAATAACCATTGTACTTATTTGGTAATTGAAAGAATTTTTGAATAACATCGAAAAATAATAGAATATTTCTAGGTGAAATATTCATCTTTTATAAAAATCAAAAATAAATTTTAATAAAAAATATTTTTTTTTTAATTTTTTACATTTCCTTAATTGCTTCTATGTACAAAAAGTAAATATCATATACGTCATTTTTATGTAATTTCTATGGTAATGCTTATTTGTAGGTACATACTGGATAAGTCAAGGGCAAATATGTTTTCAGATTGTGAAAATGCATATTTCTACTACCTAAATGGTACTGCTTCTTTTGCATTGTCGAAATAGATTCTTTTAAGCCAATAAATTAATTTCTATTTTACATTTTGTAAATTAAAATATTAATCAAATTATTTTTTGCACATATTATGTTTAAAATACAATAGCATATTAAATCACTTCATTGAATATTCGTTGAAAAGTACAAGAGATTTTATTAGTTCTTTAAAGTGTTATGAAGTATGGTAAAAAATTGAACAACAACTTTTGAGATTTTTAAGCACATAATAAATTATATTATTCACTACTCATTGTTTCATAGATTGAATGAATCATAACATTTTGTATTAAATATTTAAATATTTTCAAACTTTTTAAACTATGAAAACCGTTTCTCAAAATTGATTAGTGAATTTGTTTAGTTTGAAAAAATATCCCAAATTTATTAATTGAAAAGTTATTACAAATTTAGTTATATTTCATAAAAATAATAAATAGCATTAATCTTCAACATTTTTTTCTTATTTAAAAACGCGATTATTCAAAAGTTTTCGATATTGTAGCTCAAATGCTCTTATAAAAATTGGAAATAATATTGGACTAAAGAAATGAATTTTCTAATAATTTCATATTGAAATTGTAACTAATAATATGATTGGTTCATTAATATTAAAATTAAAGAATTAAAAAATCAAAAAATTAAATTTTTTATATAAAAATACAAATTATAATGTTTGTAGTATATAAACAATTATAATTTAGAAAAAATACCAACTATAACATGCCACTCCATGGGTCACATAACTGTATGGAAGTAACAAAATATCTGTAAGACATTAGAACAAATGTTTGCACACAGATAAGTATCTTGGCTATGGTACTGATTTGAAAGCAATAAAACTTCCTTTTTGGAAATGTAATCTATTACTCCTGCAAGCTGTTATTTTTAAAGTTCTGTTCCTTTTCAAAAATATATTTCACGCAAGTTTTGAACTCCCTTAGATGTAATTATCCAGGTATAACATATGTTTCAGAATCAAAACTAATTGTTAAATTTGATATTAGAACTTTATTATGCAAAAATACCCAAAAGGATATTTTTGCATTTGTTAGCGTGTAGAAAAAAATGATGGAAACTACTTTTTATACTAGCAGCTGCTATATTTGTAGGTTACACGATGATTTCAGAATAAATAGAATAATTTCTTTTTTAATGGCTTTTATGTGATATATATTTATGATAATTGATTGATATAAAATTGCACACATTATGTTAGTAACATAATGTGCCACGTGTAAAGGATGATCAAATGAAAAGGTACGAAACGACACAGTGGGTACCAATGTAAATTTTATTCAAAATATACACCATAGGATGGAGCAGAACGATCAAACTGATGAACGAGCGGCACGATTCCTTGTTCCCAGAATTACTGTGGCCAAGACGAGATTCAGTCCTTCACAGCGTCGTCGAGTACGTCGTCCGAATGGAAGCGCTTCCCTTTCAGGTGTTTCTTCAGGGGATTAAACACATGGAAATCGCAGGGTGACATGTCCGGCTGTAAGTCGGATGGTCCAACGTCTCCCACTCGAACTTGGTCAATTCCATACGTGTGACTCAGAAGACGTGTGGACGCGCGTTATCATGGAGGAGAACCACATCTTTTGTGAGCAACCCTAGTCTTTTGGTCTTGATTGAGCTGCATAGGCGTCGGAATGTCTCACGGTACACATCGGAGTTTATGGTTTTTCTGTGCTCATGGAATTCCATAAGTATCGCACCTTAAACGTCGAAAAAGACATCTTTCCTGGTGACGTTACGGTTTTGAACATTTTAGGGGAAGGTGACAATTTATGCTTCCACTGGTTTCTCACCTTCTCCTATCAGAAATAGGATAACATCTCGCTGCTCCTCAGTCATCGAATATTGCAATAGGAACGACATCCTTTCCTCATACGGACTACTGCATCATTTGAACGCCGCTTTTGATAAGAACCTCTGCTCTCTCCTACGCACGCGGATACTTCGATCCCAATCAGAGACTCTAATCCCATATCGATATGTTTCGGCGCGTTCTCCCATGGCGGAATAGGCAAATATTTAACTATTACGCTTTTACGTCATTTCATACCTTTTCATTTGATCACCCGTTATATTACATAAAGAAACAAAAAAAAAAACCTTGCATGTAATCGTATGAAATTATCATTGAATCTTTTGATTGCAAAATAAAAATATAGGTACATATTATATATAAAGTAACTTGGAATTTTTGAAAAGGAAATCTTCACAACAATGATTTTTATTTTATATAAGCAATCGTAGTGCTCTACATTTGCTTATATTTTAAATAAAAACATTGATATGGTTATGTATTGATAGAAATATATGTTGATTGTTTTGCATATTTAGCAAGATTAAAGTAAATTTGGAATTAATAAAAAGTATTGAACCACACCCGTAATTTTAACTTTAACTGTTGAGTAAAAATAATTTGCTGTATAATAATTTAAAAAGTACTTTGAAGTTTTTATAGGATACTTAGCAACAATTGTTGTGTATATGATTACTGTTATTGAATAACAATTATAAATGATATTTTAAATTATAATAAGGTATTATTTTTTTTTAAATTGCGTTGTGTATTTATTATTTTATTTATTTTTCTACGCAGATCCAATCCTGAAAAATAGAAGCAGAAACTGGCTTTGTTTTAATAATTAGAAATTTCTTTTTATTCACTTATAAAGTAACAAAACTATTTAAACACATATAACTCAATTATTTATAAATCACTTATATTATATCAAGATTACAACTTTGCTACCAACACGATTCAGCATTCACGTGGAGTTCATAATGATACTAAATTGTTTAAAGTTATACTCGTATTATTACTTAAAGTTATAAAATAGGTGGTACACACTTGGCTGGAAGAACATTTTTAAAAAACATTAACTTACGTACAAACAGTGACTAGGCCGGCCTATTTAGAGGGCTTCTAAAAACATGCTTATAGCTAGTACGAGGAGGCTTCCTTCATCTGGATCGTAATTTCAGGCCTATTTAGAGGGCTTCTAAAAACATGCTTATAGCTAGTACGAGGAGGCTTCCTTCATCTGGATCGTAATTTCAGTTTCTTCGGAATAAAACTACATTGGCCTTTTCCTTCTTCTTCTTCAAACTTTAATTATATTTAAAATATGTAGGCTTTTATTAACCGGAAATTCCAATTTTCCTGCCACTCGAATCCACTAAAGCGTCAAGCTGGAATCACACACTCACAGGGTTCCTTTTTTTGAGTCGAAGTCTTGCAGCCTTTTCTTCTCTCCTTTTCTCTGGCGCCGACAAGTCCCTTCTCTCCTCCCTTCGCTTTCGCTTTTCGAAACCGGTTTCCTTCAAGTCCTACGTTAGGGCATCTCAATTCCGTCAATATGGGGGGGAGGG
Source organism: Latrodectus elegans (assembly GCA_030067965.1). Taxonomy (NCBI): domain Eukaryota; kingdom Metazoa; phylum Arthropoda; class Arachnida; order Araneae; family Theridiidae; genus Latrodectus; species Latrodectus elegans. The sequence continues at coordinate 69,928,160 of CM057812.1, read as the reverse complement.
ATTATAGAATATAATAAAAAAAAGGACTTCCAGCCAGAAAGAAAAAAATGGGTTGTTTAATTTCTAAAAATTATCCAGCCAGTAAATACAACACAATTAAGGAAAACTAAATATGAATTAATTCAATCTTTTCCACCATATGTTTATGGGTAAATATTATCATAATAACTTTGGTCATATTATTTGAATGTGACGCATATTAATTGCTGTAAATCAAAATATTTTAGGACTCAATAATTTGAAATCTTCTGAATAAATCTTCAAATTCAAGAATGGTTTATAAAGGTTATTTATATGTAAGAAAAAATATTATCTGGAACTGTTATTACAAAACATTTTGAATATTCATTGCATTATATATATTGAAATGATTTGCGAAAAATTTCCTATTTGCAATAAAAAATGAATTAATGGAAAAACGAGTCTTCAAAATTTAAAATTGCAATGCTGTTTCAAACCGTATTACAATTTATTATAAAAATGTGATTCTTTAATACTTGATGGAATCAGTATAATCATCATTTAACCTTAAGATAATGCGAAAAAACACTTCAGTAATATAAATTATAGACATAAAAATATTAGTTTACATAAAAAAGCGAAATATGATAATTTTGGCGCTTTGCTCTGTATGCGTCCAGATAAAATGCCATAAACTGTTTATAAATGAAAATAAATCAAAGAGTTGATCAGCATAAGAAAAAGCAAAATGCTAATTTGCAGTGTTTGGCATCTATGTATTTATAAGCGACGTTTGGTGGTTTTATTTTATGATATGCCAAGCATTTAGACAAGCTTCTTTCTGTATAACGTTTTCAGAACCATGATATTTTCAAAATTTCGCATTATTTATAGCAATAAACTAACCATAATGAATTTATGTTTTTTTTTTGATTGTAAATAATGATTAATATTATTGATATGTTGAATCAAATTTGAAAAAAATGAAAACACTTACATTTCAAAGTGTGTGATACTATCTGTAGAAGGTCGAAGTGTTTCCATAATCAGTGCTGAAAATTAGTAAATGATGATGTTTAAACTGGTGAATGTAGATGACAGATTTATAAGTTTTAAAAATAAACAAATTGTTTAGGAAAACATTTGAATATTCACTTCGTTTGTCTTTGATAGCAGAAATATGTATATCCTAATCCATGTTACTACGTTTATAAGTTTGACACCCATAACCACCTGTTGTCTAGTCGATACGTTAAGATGAGATAAACAGAAGCAGAAAAATTTATCTTCCACAAATATGCCAGATGCTTCATAAAAATAGTAAAAAAACAGAATTCAAAAGGTAGTTTGGTCAAAATATAATTTACAGCAAATAATTTCATATATTGATGGCAGTTATGTTATATGACTATACACTTTTAATATATTGACTATACATATGACTATACATATAGTTATGTCATATCACTATACATTTTTAATGAAAATAAAATGGCAACATATAAAATTTGATATTTATATTTCTGAAACACACATCTAATAAGAAAAACTATAAATCTATGAACATGTATTAAATGTATAGTATAAAATATTAATTTAATGAAAATAATTATAATCCACAAATTAATTTAATGTTGTCAAACAGCTCGGAATATTCGAAATAAAAGTAGATTAAGTTTATAAATTGAAATATAAAAAAATTATTTAAATTTTGAATAATTTGTTAAATAATAATATACACAGAATTTCTTTGAAAAAAAATTCAACAGTGTATTAATTTAAATCAAAAAAGTTTATGTTTTGATATTAATTAAATTTTATGTATTTATTAGATAGAATTTTTATGGTAATTAAAATCCTTATAATATAAATGTCTGTTAATTTAGAATAATCATAAATTTTTGTAGTCATACCCACAGCCATATATTACAAAATAATTTATTTCTTGGATTCCTAATAAAGTATTTCAATGACTTGCTAGAATTTTACTTGAAATTTTCCTTATAATAAATAAAAATTCTTTTTAATTTCATATCTTCTTGCGAATTTATAAGAAAAACTGTAATGATGGTAGCTCTAAATGACTTAAGTATGTTATTTTAATTAGAAAAGGAACATAAATTTAAAATATAACTAGAACTAGAATTATTGTCATATAACAATAAAAAACAATTCTACACTTTAAATGTGAGAAAATAATCTATAAATATGATGATTGATACTTTTACTTTCTGTGCATTTATTTCAAATTAAAATATATTATAAATTTGCATTTTCGGATGTAAATTATTTTATTATTTTACTTATATTTTCAGTTTAATATGGCATTTATTTATTTTTCCTTATCTGCTCATAGATAAAATTAGTGGTTATAAATCATTAATTTTTACCTACGTTTTTATTAATCTTACTATTTTGTATAAATTAAACGTTTTTAGATATTTTAGGTATAGTTTGTGAAATTACAATTTAAATATGTCTTTAATGGCCACGACATTTTTAAACATGCTTAATTTTTCATCATTAAGATTTTCTTACAAAATTAAATAAAAAAAACTTATTTACAGTTTGTTATTTATTTTGATTTAAATATTATTCCCAGAGTGTAAAATATTTATATAAATAATATAAAATTGTAAGTCAAAAAACATATAATATGTATGAAATAAATATTCATTTAATAATTTCTAAGAAATATCGTTACGTTAAAAATAATATTATTTTATTAAAAATGTGGATGATTTGAAATAATATTTTGAATTTTTATTGATCCATCGACCCATTTTTCTGTTAACTGATTAATATTAATTTTATAAAAAGAGGAAAATATAATTTAAATTTAGAAAAACAAAAATTGTTTCTTAAACTTTTCCAATATTTATATCGCAGCTATCTTTCATTGCAGAAAAAAGCTCTACATCAAGAAAGCGAATGATTTAATTAAAAGAAAAAAAATGATACTTACATTAAAACCACTCCATATAAGAAGTCATTTAAGGAATCAAAGAGCTTTTAAGTGGAATGTCCCTCTTTTCCCAAATTAAATTATTCAACTCAAATGCTACTGAATAATAACATTAAAACAAACTCAACTTAATTTGTTTTTATATACATAAGAGATAAATAAAGATTTTTTATATATTAAGACGTTAGTTTTTCGAAGGACTTTTGTGTTTGTATTTGTCATCTTCTGATAATATTAGAAAAATTCATCTTACAATATTCTGAAAGATATTCTTCTAGAAGGAGTCTGTTTTTCTGCATAAATGTTTAGTATTCAATAAAAAATAAACATGCATGAAGAGTAAAAAGAATTTCGTTTGCTCAAAAGATTTCAATTTATAAAACAAATAGATATTTGATATTCAGAATTTAAAAAAATGCTTAGTATGCGCGAAAATAGAGCAGAAATATAAATGGATATCAAATAATATAAGTTTTTTTAAATGTGGATATCAAATAATAACATACTTCATTTATAAAACAAATAGATATTTGATATTAAAAATAAAAAAAAATGTTCAATGCTTGTGAAATTATAATGTAAATCTAGATGAAAATATCAAATAATATAATTTTTTATATCTAATACAAGTATAAAATACTTCCTGCATTGAGAAAAAGTTGATTTTCACATACTTGCTTGATATGAAAATGATGATAAAGGGATGCATTAATATTTTAAAATTTAATGAAATGCTAATTTTGAGAATAAAATAGCACAATATACAATTAAATGTCTAATCTGAAATTTATTTCCCTGTATGCATATGGAAGAGAACATTTTTGACCTTCACTTTTAAAATAAAAAAATGGAAAATAAAATTCTGTACATTACAGTATGGAAAATCATAGATTACAGAGTAGAATTCTTCTGAATTTTTGGATATTTACCAGGGATCAATCTGTAGAAAAGAGCGGTTTTTTTTTTGTAAGAAATACATCATACCTATCTTCTTAATTTGTTTTTTGACATAGAACATTCATGGACCCATTTATTATGTGCTTTTTATTCCAAATATCGATGCTTAGAGCCAATAAAAGTGATCTTCAAATGTAAACTTTCATGATTCCTTGTTATAAGTTTTCCACAGAGGTTGACTTAAGGCATCAAGATGGAAATAATTAATATTCTAAGCCATATGAATATAAATAATCAGTTTACAAATAAATTTTGGTATAATATTAGAATAATTTATGCTTATAATGTATAGTACAATTTTATATTTTAAATTTGATTTTTTGTTTGGCCAATATTTTCACGGATGAATACTAATTCTGTGCCAAGATGATTACAAGAATTGGAATATAATACTTGAATTTTACATTTTAGTCAAGCTATATGTTAAATAACGTAACTAGACCATTTTATTTCTATGCATCTTAATGGCAACACCTGTACTCTGCAGAATTCTGAAATACATGGATATGAAATACGAAAATGATTAAAATCTAAGCGAATAATAATAATCATAGTAACTTGATAATATTTACTTATGAATATTCTTCATGAGAATAAAATAAATTAAATGAAGACGATAATCACTAGCTATATATATATATATATATATATATATATATACTACTGACATTAAAATTGCTACACCAAGAAGGCGACATGCTACAGACGTGAAATTTATACGAAAGGAAGAAGGTGCTGCGATATGCAAATGATTAGCTTTTCAGCGCATTCAGACAAAGCAGGCGCCAGTAGCGACACCTACATTGTGTTTAAACGAGGAAATTGTTCAGCCGGTTCCTCATACACAAATTGCATTTGAACGTTGTTGCCTGGTGAAAAAATGTTCTGATGCCTCGTGTAAGAAGGAAAAATGCGTGCCAGCACGTTTCTCACTTTGATAAAGGTCGAATTGTAGCGTACCGGGATTGCGGTTTATCTTATCGCAGTATTGCTGCTCGCGTCGGTCGAGATCCAATGACTGTTAGCAGAATATGGAATCGATGAGTTAAGGATGGTAATACGGAACGCCATGCGGGATCTCAACGGTCACCTATCAGTAGCAGCCGAGAAGACAGGCATATTATCCACATGGCCGTAATGGATCGTACAACCACGTCACGAGCCGTGAGTCAAGAAACGGGGTCGTTTGGAAGACAATAAGTGTCTGCACGAACATTTCGACGACGTTTGCAGCAGCATGGACTCTCAGCTCGGAGACCATGGCTGCGGCTTCACTTGACGCGGCGTCATTGACAAGAGTGCCTTCAATGGTGTGATCAACGACGAACCTGGGCGCATGAATGTCGAGACGTCATCTTTTCAGAGGAATCCAGGTTCTGTGTACAGCATCATCATGGTCGCATCCGTGTTTGGCGGCATTGTGGTGAACGCACACTGGCAGCGTTCATTCATCATAGTCATACTGGCCCATCACCTGGCGTGATGGTATGGGGGTGCCATTAGATGCACGTCTCAGTCACCTCTTGTTCGCATTGACGGTGCTTTGAACAGTGCGCGTTACATTTCTGGTGTGTTACGACCAGTGGCTCTACACTTTATTCCAGCCCTTCGAAACAATACGTTGTTGCAGGATAATGCATGTTGCCGGTATTGTACGGACCTTCCTTTATACGGTACATGTTCGGTTGTTGCCCTGGCCAACACGTTCTCCAGATCTTTCACCAATAGAAAACTTCTGGTCAATGGTTGCCTTTCGACTGGCTCGTCACCAAACGCCAGTCACTACGGTTGATGAACTACTGTGGCATCGTGTTGAAGCTGCATGGGCATCTGTACCTGTACGTGCAATCCAATCTCTGTTTGACTCAATGCCCAGGCGTATAACTGCTGTTATTACGGCCAAAGGTGGTTGTTCTGGGTACTGATTTCTCAGGATCTACCCAGGTAAATTTTTTGAAAATTTAATCACTTGTTATTTCTATTATAATAAATTTGTCCAATAAATATCATTTTGTTATCTGCATTTCTTCCTTGTGTAGCAATTTATTTTAATGGTTAGTAGTATATATATATATATATATATATATATATATTATATATATATATATATATATATATATATATATATATATATATATATATATGCAAATGAATTTCAGATTAGATATTTGATTGTATCTTGTACTATATTATTCGCAAAATTGGCATTTCCCTAAATTTTAAATTAATAAATTTATTTCTCTTATCATTATTTTTGTTTCAACAAGTATTTGAAAATTTTGTGAAAAAAGCTTAATTGCCATTTAAAAATACTGAGGCCAACTCTAATTAGAAGATGAATTTAGTTACCATTAAAAAGTGGTGAGTTGTAGGAATTATTTTATAAAATAATTCATAGTTATCACTATTAAATATAAACTTGTTCATTATTAGGATTGAAATTCTTCTTTCTACAGTTGTATTTTTGTGTTTTAATAAATGATTTTGAAAAAAAAATTAATAATTTTGTTTTTTAAAATTAGTCAGATTTACATTTTCACAATCGTTTAATAAATTAACTGACATGAAAACTATGTATTGGGCATAAAACTTTCGTCATACGTTAAAATCAAATCAGATTGTGGGGTTTTGCTTTAATTGTTTTGCAAAAAAAACACTTTTTTTAGAACTATGGAGTTAATTTTCAGAAACTGTATTAATTATTCTTTTGAGAAAGTATTTTATAATTATTTTCCTCGAAAAGCAGAATTTGTTTCAATTACCGGTTTAAGTACAGTAGCGTTCTTTTATAAGAATTTCAATTAATACCACACAATTGGAACATTTTTATGTCAAATAGTTTTAGTTGATAATTTTGATGAATTAATTTTCCTTGTTTCTTTATTTTGATTTTATACATTATTACTTTTCAATATTTAAGAAAAATTAGAGAAATATTACTTGTTCAACATTAGGATTGATTATTCGTTTTACATTAATAAAATGTAATTTAGTATTGATGTTAAACTTAATGTTTATAATAAAATTAAAAGCAATATGAAACTATTTAGGAGAATTCACAAGAATAATATTTCTTACAGGATGGTAGATATATTCGGATAAAAAGTTTCAAAGGCATGAGTTCATGTAAAATAAAATATATCTAACAAAGTCTCATTACAAAACTAATGCTTTGGATAACAAAAAAGGAGCTGCTAAAATTATTAGGCATTTTTATTTATGTATATTTCATAGACAGAATGTGGATATCAAATATGTGTTTCTGCTTTTGAAACATAAATCTGAAATACGTTTATATATAAATATAAAAGTTTATATCTTACTAACGTTTTTTGTTAAAATAAAGTTTTGTTTTGATATTTTAACGGTATTATATTGTTGAAGTTGATATTGATAAATAATTCTGCTAAAAAAACTTCAATTTAATAAGTAAAAATGACCGTCAAGTGAAAACACCTTTTGATATAAAACTTGTAAATATTTTACTCCAAGACAAATTAATTTGCCTAAATTGATATCAAATAAATAATTTTGTTTATCTTCATTGGAAATAAAACGCACTGCTTTTTACAATTTAAAACATGGATTTCCAAACGTTTTTTTCTCGTGGATCACTTTCAAGATTTTATTATTTTCGGTAGACCCCTGCAGTTACATTTCTACTGTATTCAAAAAAAAATCCTAAAAAATATTACCCTAAATTGAGGGTGTTAAGAAGAAAAAAAGTGGCACATTTTCTTGTGTCTTATTTATTAAAATAATATTTGTTGTTATACAAAATTATATACATTTTTTATTACAAACAATCAAAAATTGACAAAAAACCAACAATAAGCTCTGAAATGTAGATCAACAATAAAAAAATAATCATACTTTTAATGAGACGGATGTACTTGATGAATGGACAAAGGAAATTATAAATATTTTCCTTTAGTTTTGTAAGAAGTAATCTCAAATCTCCCCGTTCTGTGATGTTCAATCTCCTCTTTTTTTATTTATTTTTATTTTTTGTTAACAGGCTGGTAACGGCACTAAAACTTCTTTCAACAAGATATGTCGAAGGAAACGATATCAAAAATTTTCTCGCAATTTCTCACAGCCTACGATATTTTTCGAGGATTTCTACCTGCAGATAAAATGTTTCATAGCTTTTTCTAAATTTCACCTTCAGTTCCTCGTTGGTGCTGAGCTCAAGTAACTTCTCTTGTAATACCACATTCGCCTCTTCCGTTCCATCAAATGGGGTTATGATCCATGGTGGTATTTCCATCGTCAGAATATCTTCAAGTATATTTTTGAAATGCTCCTGCAGGGTATTTAAATGCTGTGAGCGTAAGTCTGAATATCCTCATCAAGACATTCTATCTGTGACAAGTGTGGAAACTGGGAGAATTCGCACCTAATGCAGATGGCAAGCACAGCGCAAGTCGCATTTCATCCCTCTGAAGGACTACACAAGCATACCTGATGAGCGGGCGTTGGGACGGCACGTTGCAAATCTCGTCATGTGGTGTACACTTGTACTATTAGCTATTGTTCTATTCAATTTTGTGTTTGAATTGAGTTTCAAGTATTTTTTAGTAACTACCTAGTAAATGATGCTACCACCTACGTTGATAGGTAAAACAAAGCCAAAATGTTTGTTCTTTATCATTAAAACCAGAAAATCCTTCATGAACCCCCACTTATAACTTGTGAACTCCTGTTTTCTTTTCACGCCTACGTAGATCCTCATGTGGTGTTCTATGGACCCCTGGGGGTCCACCTGGACCACTTTGGGAACCTATGGTTTAAAAGCTGAATATCATTAATGCCATTAACATTGAAATCCTTCACCTTTTGATTTGAAGAAGACGTCTCTTCCATTTAACGAGTGTTATAAAAGTAATTCTTCAATTTGACTGGTCTGAAAATTTTTATCAACATAATTTTTTTATAATGCAGAAGTGGTAATTTTATATTTAAGTTGTAGTCATGATTAATATCTTGGTGGGATAGCCGAGTACCTTGCCCGTGGGGATTTTTTCAGGGGAATGGTCCTCCGGGTAAAGTTTGGCCATGGGATAAATTCTCCCACCCTGTAAAAAATCTACAGTTTCGAAGTCTGAACAAAAAAATGACCGGTACCTAACTCGTAGACGAACTCGGAAAATGAATGAGGACTTATTGTTGGTTCATGAAATGTGTGTTCACTCTATCAAATTAGCGCCCTACAGAAACTTATATCCCAACTAGATAGTTACAAGGTAGATAAAACCCGTAAGGAAATTTTCTCAGCAAAAAACCATCAGCACAAGAAGAAGAGGAAGATCTAAGCTGAGATGGGTGGATACAGTTGAGGAAGACTGTAGGGTCTATGGGACTAGAAATTGGAGGGTTTTGGCTGCCAGCAGAGGTGGCTGGTAAAAACTTGTTCAGAAGGCCTTAGCCCATCCTGGGCTGGTGTACCATGAATGAGGATACATGTTTGATATTAGCAATTTTTAATGATATTTCATATTAGAGCTTACAATCTTAATGATTTTATAGGTAATATTTAATATTCAAAATAATAGTGTAAGAACAATTATTATTATACAACAAATTTTATTTCTTGCCTCCTTTACTTCTATAATAATTTAACAAAGAAACTACACTGAAATATCTAAATTTTTCTTTGTATTAAATGAAAGAACAATTAACTTTTTTTATTCACAGTTTATGCAACAATATTAGGAATATTTTTGAATAAATATTTTTTCATATAATGTTTATTATTGCGCCATCTTAAGATTTATCAAGCATTTGAAGAAAATAAATATTAATTTAATCTTTAATTTAAACGAATCATGAGAACAACAAACGTAAACATATATGATGAAGATAAAGCTATATGATGCATTGGTAAATATGAATAAACATTATTCATAATATTAAGTAAATGAAATATAATTAAAATAATAAGCAACATTTAAATTTTAAATTGAAAATTCTTCCTCATAAATTTTAGTTTTGAATTCTTGTTTTTGATATTGTGAAAATATTAATTCCACGCAATTTTATAATTTGAAGTTAATTTAAATAATTCTTATCATTTTCATTGTATTGCATTTTGGAAGTATCTTTCATTGAATATGAGATAAATTTTCTTATCATAATCTTATCACAAGAGTAAAAAGAAAACTACAACGCATCCATTTCAACAGATAAACATTTATAAAGGGATAACACAGCCTCAATTTCAATTTTGTCAGAAATGTTTAATATCCAAATTTGAACATCTTAATTTGATAAGCTGATCTTATCACTGTACTTAATTTGATAAGCTGATCTTATCACTGCACTTAACTTGATAAGCTGATCTTATCACTGCATCTAATTTGATAAGCTGATCTTATCACTGCACCTAATTTGATAAACTGATCTTATTATTGGATAACAAAAACATTTTGGTGGTGATACAATTTATTAAAACAACAATTTGATATAAATATTGGCTGTAAAGCACACTGTGAAACATTTATGCTACTCTGACTATCAATTGAATAAAGATATTTTCATTAACAATTATATAATGCCCTCTAATACATTAGTTCATAATGCATTTCATTATCATTTATATCTTACAAAATATTTAAATTTCTGTCTCATGAAAAACCCTTTAAAATGAATTAAATGTAATCCTTTTTTTCAATCATCGTTTTAATTATTAATTATGTGTAGTAGGTATGCTTTATATTATTCATTAATTTTAACAATTACTTAAAAGAAGGGGTGAAAATAACATGAAAAAAATCTCTTTTCTCATTTAAAAGATTGAAGAAAAATTCCAATTTCAATGCAGTTTAAAAAATAATTCTTAACATATTCCGATTGAGACTAAAATAATTTTGCATAGGAATTTAAAAAAGTTGTTTTTTTAGTACGTTGCACTTCATAATTATTTAAATTAATTTTACATCATTACGTATTTGAATTTATTTTTGTTACATTTTTAAGAACTTTTGCATTTATATGATTTTTATCTTTATTGGAATTAGAATAATTAATGGTTGTACATAATTTTCCAAGAGAATAATAAATAAATGAATTTAAAAATTACCCAAATAATCCAATTACCTGATGATTTCTAAGTAAATTTCCTTTCAAAGTTGCTCGTTGTTTTATTTAGCTTTAATATTTTAAAATCTAATTTATTATGTTTCATTCGGAAAAGCAAGTTTAGTTTTTTTTTGTTTAAAGTAAGTTTGCTATGTTTTTTTAGTATGTTTAGAATATCCTCATAGTTTTACCAGCATCTGCTTCTTTAGGAAGCATTTTTTAAATTAGCTATCATTTTGTTATAGCCCTACAAAACTTATGTCACATATTAAGGCATATTTAAACACCCTAATGGTAGGTGTAATTGTATATTCAATAAATTAACAACTGTTTCAAAACATTTCATGCTTGAACAAAATACCATTTCTAAGATTATTTTAGTGAAGTCGATACATAGCTTATTCTTATGGAGAAAAACAGTATTCGAACTGAAAATAATGAGGAAATTTTTAAATAATAAGATAACATTAAAAAAAGAGCAAACTGAGTTATTTCGATAGTAAGAAGATATCATAATTTGAAAACAAATGTTAAATTTAACTCTCATGCATTCTTATGGAGGCTGATTATTTACATAAATTTCATAAAATATTTTGGATTTAAAATCTTATTAATAAAATAAAATACGAATATACATTTTTAAAAATAATTTATGTTATTTCATGTTAATTAAAATTCCCTTATTCAATGAATAAAATTAATTTTTAAATTTTTTGCTATTTTTTTATTTTTGAATATATTTTGTTTCATGTCCTTGGTATTGTTTTATTTTGAGCGATGTTTTAATTTACAGTGTTTTGTACTTTTAATTTTTTTAAATATATTATATATATATATATATATATATATATATATATATATATATATATTGCTAAATGTTCAGTATTTATTCTCTCTTCCAAGAAGATAATTATATTTAATGTATTTGGGTGTTCATATTTCTTATAAAATATTATATTTTACAATATTAGGTAGATCCCCATTTTTCGAAAGAGATACTATATTTCCCAATTACTTAACACATTTTTGCTTTTGACAATGACTCACAAATATCACACAGTAAAATGTTTACTTCTTAAGGAGTAACATCTTTCTAAAATTTTGATAATGGCATCTTATTATCTTAAAAATTCTGCCTAATTTTTTGATCTTGGCATTCTAAATATGTAATAGATTTTACCAAAATAAGATAATTCATTAAATATATTATTTGTATTAATCATTTTATATAAAAGTAATTTCATAATAATATTTATTTACTCAATTATTTCGTACTAATTTATAATGATGGATGTGTTTGCAATGGTACATTTTACGAATAATCTGTACACTTTTATTTTATAAATTTCTCATTATTGCCAAAAAAAGAATTGTGTTCATGTTTCTAATTTGTACATTAAGTACTGAATATGGGTATACTAGAACATGAAAGTACCCTTGAAATAATTTAAATCTAAACGTATTGAGATATTGTATAATTTACAATGTTTATAAAGAAAATATATTTTATATTAAGAAATCTTGTATTGATGTTTCTAACGCATAAATTAAATACTGCGAATGAACTGAACTAGAATACGAGGCTAATCTTTAAATTAGTTATCGGTAAAAATTTATTTAATAAGAAAAAAGAATAATAACTTGATGATATTAATGTTTACTTGAATATTTCACTCCCGTAGTCTTCAAATAAAATACTATATACATTCCAATTCACAGATGTTAAATTATAGATTATTTAAGTAAATTTCGACATATAAATTATTCTGAATTATGAATAATATTGCTCAAATAGCTATTTGTAGTTCCTGGCTTTTTTCTTTTAATCTATGAAACATTTCAAAACTTAAGGATTTAAGTTGGTAAAAAAGATTAATTTAATTATAAATAAGATGAATGTTTTTTATTCCTATTATTCACACACAACAAACCGGGAATTGTTTTCAAAAATATAGTTTATTAAAATCGTAATACATCTTCATTCTCATTTATAATTAGAACTGACTAAATGTATCATAAGATATACACTTTTAAATATTACATTTACTTTAAATTAAATAAAACTTATAATTACCTCATGAAATAATTTCAGCTAAATTAAAATATATTTATAAAGAAAATCGAAGGTGTAAAATATATGCAAAACAAACATTAAATTATATACAAACAACTGAATTCTTTGAAAGAAACACTACAAAAATACTATATTTTTTCTTATTATATAATATATAATAAATGAGGTAAATTAATTTCATTAGACATTTTTACTAAGATTTTTTTATGAACTTTCAAACTTTACAACAAAAAATCTTTTTTTCTGTTATCAGTTAATTATGGAAGACGCACTGTCAGACTGTTATTTCTAATACCTCTGAAATTTTCTATACTCATTTTATTTAATTTTAACTATGAATTATGTAAACAAATTGTAATTTCATTAACTAATCTATACATTTTACTCCATTTACTATGTGAAATATATTTTCATTCAATAACATCAAGTAAAATTAATATAAAGACATAACTGTGTACAACAGATAAAAATTAAGTGCAAGTGTACACCATAATTAACGAAAACATTATTCCGAGAAAGTAATATTATAAGTGCTTAAAATTGGTGCATCTCTTACACCTTTTATATAAATGTATTTTACATTAACAATTTTTACATTTATCAAGAGAAATTAGGAGTGATTTTAGTATGTTATGCAACATCTTCCTACTACTAAAAAGATCAAAGTTATGATGTGCAAAATAAAAGAAATATATATTACTTAAGACGAAATATACGTATCATCGAGAAATACATATAATAGAAAACGGGAACTATTTGCAAATCGAGATATTTTTTAAGGAATTACATTTTATGTTTTTAAATAGCCTTAATATAAATTAAAAAATAGCAATAGGAATAATAAAAATATTATAAAGTGATGATATTTTGACCCGTAAAAATTATACACAAATTCCAAAGTTGTTTAAAATTAAATACAAATTTAAAAATCATTTTAAACTTATACGCAAAAATCTTATTAAGGATTAAAATTATTAAATGATTGAACATTATATTATCCTGAATATTTTTATAGTTATGTTGATTAAACCTCTTGAAAAGAGAACTTCATTGATCAATTTACATAAGAAATATAAATTGTGGTGTGGTTTATCGCTGTGTTAAAGAAGCTAAATATTTTTCAAAAAATATTAACATATTTTTGTAATCATTTTAATATTTTTTATTTCAAAGTTAATTTTATTTATTGATTTTATTTTGAATTTAAATTTATAACCCTAAATATTATTATTTTGTTTGTTCACTTTTGCGTTTTTAAATAAATAATTGCTTTTGACTTAGAAGCTTTTATTTTATAAAATTAAAAAAAATGTACACAATTTACTCTGGAAATATTTTAGGAATCCTCAGTTACATTCAAATAATTAAGAATTATTTAATATAATATATATTATAATATATATATATATATGTATATATATATATATATATATATATATATATATATATATATATATATATATATATATATATATGTATATATATATATATATATATATATATTATAATTACCTATTAAAAATAGGTATAGAATTAAATGCAATAAAAATCTTTGCTAATCAATTGTTAAAAATATTAAGAAAAAATGGCAAGATATTGTTTTAAGTATTATTTCTAATACTAGTAAAACATTAGGATGAACTTAAATCTATAGATTTAAATTTATTTATAACATTTTTGATGTTATATTTAGTACACATGAGGGAAAACAAATATAAAAATTGAATAATTTCCTAAACCATTTTATGATTTAAATATTAAATATCACCACCATCAAGTTACATGAAATATATCATTCATTCATATATTGAATTATTCTCACTTAATGTAAATAAATTGTTGTCACAAATGAATGTTTACTACAAAATTTCCATGAATGTATAAAAAGAATCTATTGTCAATTATGGGTCTATAAATATATATTATAGATATAGATTAAACTTAGTATTAAATTTATAATAATATTATTCTTTTCTAAGGTGCTAACATGTATTTTCGAAGACAATACTTAAATAAAATTGATTGGAAAACAACATGAGTGATAAATTTATATTCTCTTTTTTTGTACTATTTATATTTTCGGAAACAAAGTTCAGTTGAATAATATAATGATATAATTGTAAATATTAAAATGTCAAAAAAAATTATGAGCTATTCTATAATTTAAGTAGAATTAATGAATAACTTTATATTTTACTCTGTTTAACGAAAATACTTCTATACACATTTTCTAATTTTAATAGCATACTGTTTAAATTTTATAAAATATTCTATTTTATAAGTATACAAAATTTGTCTAACCATATAGTTATTTCATATTATAAATAAAATCAGCACATAATTTTAACTTAATAATGCGAACCACTGCACACACACACACACACACACACACACACACACACACACACACACACACACACACACACATATATATATATATATATTTGAATTATACAAATTATATAATTGAAGGGTATAATAATAATTTTAAAGCTTCTTATAAAATTATAAATGATTATTAAGTTTTGCAATTTGTGCAATATATATTGATATTGGTATATAGCAGAATTTTCAGATTATTGTTCAATCTATAATATGCTTATTTATATAATAACAATAATATTATTCGTTTTTATAATGTTTTTCAAATAAATATTTTTTTAAATTTTCATAATGTTTAATCATAATATTTTTCTTTGTAATCTTGGATACTACATTTCTCTCCCTTCCCCTCTCTCTCTCTCTCTATATATATATATGTATGTATATATATATATATATATATATATATATGTATGTATGTATGTATATATAATAACATAACTGATCCATTATACTTTAAATAAAGTGTATTTCAGTTATTAATTTTTGTAAAATATTTCGCTTATTATCAATTATTTATTTCGTTATGCAAGGAAAATCTTTAATTTTGCCCATCAAGTTAGAGAATTATCATTTGGAAAACGGATTTAATAAATTAACCTTTTCCACTCTAGGAGTTGCCAGAGCGATAAATAGCATGTGGTGGGATGACTGAGGAGACATTCCAATTGCCCTTTCCGAGCGACCGCTCTCTACGTTTTCTAGAACAAAAGAGTGGGGGAAGGACCATTATAAGAAAGATCAATGAGAAGACCAACGGATACCAGC